>WOXC01004635.1:0-80805 GCA_011680675.1 Gymnobelideus leadbeateri
TGCTTGAAAGTCCTCTATTCCACTGAATGACCATATTTTCCCCTGAAACAAAATACTCAATTTTGCTGGGTAGGTGACCCGTGGGTTCATTCCCAGTTCTTTTGCCCTCTGGAATATCATATTCCATGCCCTTCTATCCCTCAGTGTAGAAGCTGCCAGGTGCTGTGCTATTCTGATTGTGTTTCCACAATATTGAAATTGTTTCTTCCTGGCTGCTTGTAGTATTTTCTCCTTGATCTGGGGATTCTGGAACCTGGCTATAATGTTCCTGGGAGTTTTCTTTTTGGGATCTTTTTCAGGAGGTGATCTGTGGATTCTTTCAACCTCTATTTTGCCTTCTGGGTCTAATACATCAGGGCAGTTTTCCTTGAGAATTTCTTTAAGGATGATTTCTAGGTTCTTTCTTGATCATGGCTTTCAGGTAGTCCAATAATTTTTAAATTGTCTTTCTGATTGTTTTCCAGGTCAGTGGTTTTTCCCATGAGATATTCACATTGCCTTCTAATCTTTTGTTGTTTGATCTGCTTAACAGCATCTTGATTTCTCATAAAGTCATTAGCTTCCATTTGCTCCAGTCTAACTCTGAAGGAATGAATCTCCTCATGAACTTTTGAGATTCTTTTTCCATCTGGCAAATTCGACTTTTTAAGGCATTCTTCTCCTCATTGCCCTTTTGGGCCTCCTTTGCCATTTGAGTTAGTCTATTTTTTAAGGTGTTGTTTTCCTCAGTCAGGCTGTTGACCCTCATTTCATACTTTTCCTGCATCCTTCTCATTTCTCTTTCCAATTTTTCCTCCACTTCTCTTATTTGATTTTTAAAGTCCTTCTTAAGGTCCTCTATGGCCTGCAACCCACTCATGTTTTCCCCTGGGGCTTTTGGAGCAGGACTTCTGACCTCACAGTCCTTTTCCCGCTCTATGCCCCCAAAATAGGAGTCTAGGGTTGCATTTTTCTGTTTCCTTTGCCTTGGCATGTTGCCACTTAATTGCTTGACTTTTGGGCTTGTTGCCACACTATGGCTTTAAGGCCAGCTAGAGGAATTTTCGTCCCGAACGTGTGGGGGGCAACTTCCGTTTCTGGCAAGCTGTAAACCCACCCACAACTTCCACCCTAGATCACAATCCAGATCCAGGGAGGTTAAAGCAAGAGCGATTACCCCCCAAGACTGATTGCTGGATCTCCCCACATTTGTAGGCTGGGAGCCGGAATGCCTCTGAAAACTACAAAATGGCGTGTCTCCTCAGCGGCTTCTAGCCCCCAGGGGAGGGAGCTGATGCATTCCCCAAATACAGGTCCCAAAGTCCATAGGACACTAACCTCTTACTTTGTCCTAGGCAAGTCTATGTTGATAATTCTGGAATCTCCACAGTTCCTGGTGTTGTGGGGTTCCTCCAGCCGGGCCCTGCCGCCCTCTATATTTTGCATCTTTCTAATGCATTCACCTTGTGCTATTGTGTATAGTAGCTATCACATTTCATCCTTGTGGATTATAAGAAGGCTTTCCCACCAATTCATTCTCTTGCTCTATGAACATTGTTGTTTGTATGTTTCAGACATTACACCATGAGCTCCTTGAGAGAAGCTTTTGTCTTTTGCCTTTCTTTGTATCTCCAGTGGTTAGCAAAGTACCTGGTACATAGTAGATGCTTGATAAATGTTTGTTGACTATCAAACTGACTACGAATTCCATGAGAAGTAGGACATTTTCTTACCTAAAGTGTCTAGTTCTTCTAGGACTTGCTAAGGGAAAGGCTAACTAAATTTCATAGAAATGAATGAATACTTGCATAGATGAGGGTCATTGGGAGCCCAGGTCCTGGCCCTCCCTCCTTATGATATATTAGAATACATACTCTTGGGGCGGCTAGGTGGTGCAGTGAATAAGAGCGCCGGCCCCGGAGTTGGGACGACCTGGGATTGGATCTGGCCTCAGAAAATGAGCACCCACACATAAATAATGACTGGCCATGTAACCTTGAGCAAGTTACTTAACCCCAACTGCTTTGAAAATAAATAAATAAACAAACAAACAAACAAACAAACAAATAAATAAATAAGAATATGTACTCTCTTCTGGCATAAGATGACATTCTTATTCATGGCATCCATCTCTATGGCAGGATCCTCTTTTCTAGTTTCACGTTCTTCAGCAGCACTGCCATTTGGGTAATAGGAGATTATTGGGTCACTTGATATTTCATATCCTATGGCTGAAGGAAGTAAATATCTGTCCTTTCCTTGACAGGTGGGTCATTTGGGAAGCTAATATTTGTCTGAAGGATTGAGAGTGGGGAGGACTCCTAATGGTGAGTGAAATTTCTATGGGGTCTTGTCACATTGTCCCTAAATGGAATGGGGCCTCACTGTGATTAAGTCCCCACTATGACACTTGCTTTACTAGGGAATGGTGTGGGCTGGCTCTCCCCAGATACCAAAGTCAGTCAGACTGAAAATTTACTTGCCTGAAGGGCCATCAAACAAATCAGAATGTCTACTTCTAAGCTATATTTGGGAACCAGTCATTCCCATGAGAATTATCAACAGAGATGAAATAAAATTATGTGAAGGGAATATAAAATCATGTATAGCTTCATTGGCCTGTCTTTGAACACAAATTCTATCTGTCCTTTACTCTGTCTGGGCCTGAGCAACCTGTCGTAGTAAAAAGAGCCCTAGAAAAGGAATCGGGAATTATGAATGGATGAGTTTTACTTAGCCTCAGAGAATTGAACAAAGATCAATGAAAAGAAGTGACAAGCAGTCTATTTGGGCTCAATAAAAGACAGTATTTTCTAAGAATTGGAGTTTTCCAAAAGGGAAATAGGCCGCCCCCAAAACGTAATGAGTTCTGCATTACTAGAAGGCTTCAAGTGAAGTCTGGCTGACCACTTGCCAGAGCTGTAACAAAAGATGCAAGGCATCAATATTTGCAGGGAAAAAAAAAGATTTAAAAAAAAATTAGATATTTAAAACTTTGTTACATTTATATTTCAATATTTTTATACTAGTTTAACAATAAAGAAACAACTGAGTTTAGCATCTAGTGAGCAAAAGGAAGTAAGTTAGGAGGCTACCAGATGGCATTATTTCTGCACCACCATTACTACCAGAGGTCACATACCAGGCAAACTCCTCCTTGGTCAGGCTCCCTTCCATCCCCTCATATTCCCCTTCAGTGTTCCATAGTCACCTCTACCATGAAGGCTAGTGTCTATGCCTCTCACAGCTGGCCTGATGTCCCAGGTTCTTCCTTCCAAGGTGGCTAACTTCATCTTAATTACTTCTTGCACAGTTTTCATATTAAGAATTACAAAACTGATTTGAAAAACCATTTGAAACTGACATCAGAATTCCTAATTTTGGTTCAACAACGTGCCTCTCCTACTTGCAAGATACTCTATAACAAGTCACTTTTCTTATTTAATGTTAGTTTCCTCCTCTATTAAATAATTAGGTAAGTGTTGAAGATTTCCAAGGTATCTTCTCATTCTGGTATTCTGTGCTACAGCTGGGGAATTGATGCTTCAAGCTGAAATTGGAATAATGTGATCATTGATGTTCTTTCCCACTCTGGAGTTCTGATATTCTATGGATCAATATACTCTGTTTTGTAATTGACTTGCTGTGTGATTTTTGAGTGATTTGATTTTTATTTAGTGATTTACATAAGGTCGTAGGATTTTTTTGAGTAATTTACATAAGGTCATAGGCTTTTGAACTAGAAAGATCCTTAGTGCTCATTTAGTCTTATTCTCTCACTTTATAGATGAGGAAATGGAGGCATACAGGCTCATGAAAGGTACATAACTGGTAAGCAGCAAAATCAGTATTTGAGTCCAGATTTCCTGAACTACATCCTAACCAGTATAATTTGAAGTATAACATGTTACCTGCCCTAGCCTCTCTGGGCCTCTGGTTTTTCTCACTGTAAAATGGAATAATGATTATAATAATAATATTAATGATAATAATAAATAATTCCCAGATCCATTGGGTCTTCATATAATATTCATTCTTGTGTCCGCACTTAACCACACCTTCTTGGGCTTACATTTCTCCAGGGTTGCATTGTGGTTTATATTTTCCTAAGTCCTCAAGGGATAAATAAGTAAATAAGATGTTATAAAACTTTTTATTTCAGCTAAAGCAGAAGAAGAAACCCAACTCTCAGAAAATGTTTAAGGCTGGTGTATATCTTCAGGATAGGTATTTAGCAGGGGGCAGGGAAGCCAACGTTGCCCAAACAGAAAGGCACCCTGAGAGAAAGACAGAAGGTAGCATGTGACAGGCAAGTCTATCCATCTCTGCCATACTATGATCACCACCTTCCTCTCAGCTCACAATGGAGATAACCCAGGACCCTGAACCCAAGTTGCTTGAGGAACAGTAATGCTCTCCAGACCCCTGACCCTACTTCCATATCATCAATGACTCAAATCCTGCAGCCATCATTGAGGAGAACCATTTCATCAGAGATGGTATCCATTTTCCTCACCATCAACATGGCCAAAAGACAGCACTCCCTCCCCCTGCTCCCACTCCTGATCCCGGATCAGTTCTTGAAGCCATCATCCCCAGAGGCAACCATCCCTGGAAATGTAGTGTCACTACTGCTTCTGCTGGTGTGGCAGCCACAGTTATTGAAGGCTCAGAAAAAAAGGGAAAGGAAAAAAGTTCTTGCCATCAGAGTCTTTGGTATTGTCAAAAGGTTCAGCATTCAAAACTGATATAATTTAATTAGTGGAAATGATATTAAAGGAAATAAATTACCATCTGCTTTGTTACTGTACCCAAAGGACCATGAGACCTAGCTATCTGACTTACAGCTAAAACTGCCTTCATATGAAGTTTCCTTGTATTAGAATGTGAGTTCCTTGAGAACAGGAACTATCTTGCTTTTGTATTTGTTTCTTGATATCTAGTACAGAGCTTTTTTGAATATAACAAGCATTTAATTAATGCTTTAGATAATTAATTTATTTGTAATAATACCTCACATTTATTTAATGACAAGGTTTCCAAAATACTTCCTCAAAATAAATCATGTGCAGATATTATTACTCCCATTTCACAGATGAGAAAACTGAAGTTCAGAGAGCTGCCCAAGGACACATAGCTAGTCAATATATAATATGGGAACTCAAATGTCTGGGTTGAAAGGTCATGATTCTTTCATCTAAACTACATCACTTCTTTCAGTGCTTCTGAAGAGCCCAGATATACAGCCCTTATTCTTCCTTATTCCTGATCATAAAAATCCTATTACCTTATTTATGACCTTGTGGAGGAAGCTGAAAAAGGTCAAGAGACTGGGATCTTATTACAAAGGTCCTTGGGCATTTAAAGGATTGGAGTAGGCTGCTGCCTATATGTATGATTTAAAGGGGACAATACAAAGTCTTGCATGCTTACAAGTATTCCTTGTGTTAGTTTTCCTACCCCTGCCCTCCCTTCCTGTTGGTAGAATCATTCCTTTGAGTTAGACAACAGAAGTTGGGTCATTGTTTCCAAAGCAGCTAGAACCCTCCCCCCCCCCAAAAAATTTCCCATTTTATACAGATTACTGAGAGAGGAGAGAGACAGAGAGAAAGAAAGAGAGAGAGAGAGACACAAACACAGACACAGAGACAGACAGAGACACACAGAGAAAACATTTCAATGACGGGGAAAATTCTGAAAGACTGGGATGAATCACTTAAAGGGGAGGACAAACCTAGAGTGATGTTGCCCTAGATGAGTAAAGAGTCTCCAAAAGAAGTGTAGCTAAAAATGATATGTGGTTGTTGAAAGGTGGGATGCATTGTGAATGTGTAAATTGTCCCCAATATGACTTTATTTAAACTTGTTTTGCCTTTTGTTTTTAATATATTCATAAGAAAAATCTATTCATGATATATTCATTCAAAGGGCCTGGCCTCTTTAAGAAGCCCGATTGAAAAAAGGAGGAACTCTTTCCTGAAAGGGAGGAGCTCTGAGTGAGTTAGGAGAGAGCTCTGGACTCAGTTATATTATGTGTGTCCATTATATGGCAGTCTCATTATGTACGAGCCTCTCAGTGCTGTTCCAAGACCTTAAGATGGAAAGATGATGCAGACTGGCATTGGTAGAGGAAGTTTGCACATACAAGAGTTCCCTGTACAGATGAAGTCATAGTTCCTGTCCCCATCCCTACAGACAAGCTCTGCTGAGTGTTTCTATTTCTCTTGGTAATCCTTGCCTGAAGAAAATCTTCCCTTGGGGCTCTGGTAGCTCTGTTCACCTGGTGGCAGTTGCCTGAAGTGCTGGCAGGAGTTAATTAGCTTTCCTAGAATTTTTACCATGAGCATTAATGATACAGATTGTATGGAAGTGAGCTTAGATAATTATGGTAATGAGAAGAATACACATACATATAGAGCTTTACCTGTTTAAAACCTCCCTTACACACATTGCTTCATTCGATCTTTGTAAAGGATGGTTTGAGTATTATTGTCTCCATTTCTGCAAAATGATCAAAACTGAGGCTCAGAGGATTGTTCAAGTTCAAATATAATTAGGAAAACCCAAGTCTAATGCTCTTGCTGCAGTACTATGCTGTTGGGAATTTTACAGATCATTTAGTCAGTCAGTTAGCTGGTTCAGTAGATAGAGAAGGTCTGGAGTCAGGAAGACCCAAGTTCAAATGTGACCTCAGACACTAGCTGTGTCATCTTGGGCAAGTCACCTAACTTCTGCCTGATTCTATTTCATTGACATTAATAGCATCTATCTCCCTGTACTACTGTTGAGGATCAGATAAAATATTGGTCAGTCATTTTGCACAGTGCCTGACACATTAAAAGATGCTTAATAAAAGCTTGTTTCCTTCCTTCCTTAGTCCAATAGCCTAATTTTAATAGATAAGGATTAACTGAAGCCTCTGGAGGCAATTAGACTTCCCCAAGGTCACATAGTCTCTTTGGGGTTGGAGCTGTCTGGTCATTGAGGCCATGTTGTGTCTGAAGTGTAGAGCCACTGCTTGCCTCTGACAGCAGTTTTTATTTCCTGCCACATTGGCATTGTCCAGGAAGCAGCACCCTGGTGCAATTTCCCTCTGAATTGTTACAAATTTTCTGAGCTTTGACCTTCTTCCTACCACACATGAAGAGAGACTAATAAGAATGGGATTTTAATAGGAAGACTTGGCGCTTCTGTTCTAATAATATAGTGAGATCTCATTAGCAACTTCTTCATTAACAAGCCTTGCCACACATCACACCCTCCTTTTACCAAGGATCTCAGTTTCCTCATTTGCAGCTGGCTGCATCATTACTACTTTCTGGCACCCATAGTGTACTTTATTCCTTTTTGGAAAAAAGGGAGGACTTTCAGAATGAGATTGTTGTTGTTCTTTGTCCTTTGTTCTCAAAGAAGACCAATAACATCAAGAGAGTGATGTCTTGACTTATGAGTAAGTTGGATTTAAGTGAGGCAGGGCTGTGCAAAGTCATCAGCCTCACTCTCTCCTCCAAGGTCATTGGAGTCCAGCAGCAAATTATAGATTGTGATGACTGGTGATGGCACTGGATGAAGTGGGAGATTAAGTTTGGAGTCAGAGAACCTGGATTTAAATCTCATCTCCCTGTGTGACCTTGGGTAGATCACTTACCTATCTCAACATCAGTTGCTTCACCTATAAAATGAGGACATCGGACTAGATGAAGTTCTAAAGCTATGCTTAGTCACAATGAGTGGGGAAGACAGAAGCAGAATAGTCAGCAAGAATGGATTCAAGTGAGGGAAGAAAGAACCTGCTCTGGGCAGACCCATATGGACCGTTGGAATCCATCTCAGCCTCCTATTTCAGGAAAGACAATGAAAGAAGTGTCTAGCGCAGGGTTATTAGGATGCTGAAGGAGCTGGATACATCTAAGAACACAAGATCCCATTGGCTCCATTGTGGGCCATACAAACTGAACTTGGTAGAACAAAAAACCAACAAAGATTATCCTCTGACAGTGGGTCTCCTATACATGTGCCAAAATTATACACATTTCCACAAAAGATGTAACAATAGGCACAAACTTTGTTTGATGACCTAATCATGAGGGAATAGAGATAGGCTTTAAATCTGTGACTTCATTGGTATACAGAATTCCCAAGTGAAGAAATTCCTGGTACTCATAAAAGTCAGCATATTTTCTGGAAAAAAGTCAAAACAAAAATATCTTAAAGAGATCCCTGAGACACTTCCCCAAGGTGAGAAAGCCACTATGTGTCAGAAGTAGGATTTGAGCCCAGGTCACCGTGGATTCAAGGTCAGATGTCTATCTCCTAGATCACACTGTCTCTATTGCTATCTAGTTATGTATAAAAGAGAACACCCTTACCCAATGTGTTTGCTGCTGCCTGCAGGAGATCTAATACTAAGTTCAAATTCAGGAGGAGAGATTCTCTATAGATGAAATCCTCCAAATGCTTCTGTTGGCAGATGACGTGCTGATTTTCTCAAGACCCAGAACATTGCAGAGCCTCCTGAATGAGACCCTAAGAGTATGGCTTAGTTCTCCACACAGGAAAAAACAAATGGAAAAAGAAGCCTATTACTCAGTTATGTGAAATGCAGATATTTGGAAAATCTATAGAGGCCACCCAACAGTATCTTTATCAGACACTGAAAAGCAAAATAGACAAACAAAAACATCCAGGAAAATAACAATGAGTTTGACTCAGATTTGAACAATGAGGAAGAGAGTGGGCTTGGATTGCCTTTGGGAAGTTGCAGAATTCTTTTTTTTTTTTTTTTTGCTTTTTGGAGGGCAATCGGGGTTAAGTAACTTGCCCAAGGTCACATAGCTAGGCTTTTGTTTGTGTGTGCGTTAAGTGTCTGAGGCCGGATCTGAACCCAGGTTCAGACTCCAGGGCCGATGCTCTATTCACTGTGCCACCTAGCTACCCCAGAAGAATTCTTTTAGTAACATCAAACTTCTCCCCAAAACAAGGGTCATCTTAAAAACAAAACAAAACATATTCTTACAATAACATTACAGTTCTATGAATCTTGAGATACTAGAGTTTTTGGAGAATGGAGATTGAACTTAAGTCGAGGATTACCCAAAGAATGGAGATTCAAATTGAAGATCATCCATAGATGCATCCATGTCGGTGCATGAAGCATATTAGGAGGGTGCAGTATATTATAAAGAAGGAATTATGAAGGAATATTGGACTATTTGAGCATGTGCATAAAGCTCTGTTTGCCCATCAGTAGGGAGTTGGACCACATAACCCCTCAAGAACCATTCTATCACAAGATCTCTAATTCAATGAGTCTTTCCTTGCAATGAAACCCATGAGATCCACCAAAGATAGGCCTTTCGCCTGAGTGTAGTTTCCACAATGCAGTGTGCTACAAGAGATGGGTGAGAATGCCAGAACTGACAATTATTAACTTGGTCACCTCAGTCAAGTCCCTTCACCCTCACAATCCCAGTCTATTTATTTTAAAAAGAATATTACATACTTTCACTAATATCTCACACGACTGTTGTGGTTAAAGAAATTTATAAGCCTTAAAATCAAGAAGGTGCTGGTCAATGTTTACCAATGCTTCTCCCAAAACAAAACAAAAACAGCAATGTATATTAAACACTTTCAAGTTTATCCTTTATTATTAACATTTTCTTCATCACTTTCTTGAATCTAGACAATCAGTGAAACTAAAATCCAGCCCTGATTTGTAGTATTTACCAATTTCTGATGTGGAAGTTCTCACACTGAAATTTTAACAAATTGGCTCTTGTAAGCTGGTTTGAGCTGGCTCCAGAACACTACTAACTGAAGTGCTGTAGAAATATATAATTGTTATTTTTTAAAATTAAAATAAACAAGCCCTTATTAAGCTCTTCCTATGTGCCAGGGACTGTGTTAGATGCTGGGAATAGAAAGACAAAAACAATATAATTGTTGTCCTTGAGCAACTTTGGGAAATAACATCTATGCAGATAAGTACAAATGAAATATGATAAAGTAAAGTTCAGGGTAACCTGGGAAAACAGAAAGGGCCTCGTGTAGGAGGTGGCACTGGAGATGAAATTTAAGAGAGGTAGAGATTCCAAGAAGAAGCGATGAGGAGGTAGAGCATTCTTGGCATGGGGGATATCTATTGCAAAGGTGGGAGATATGAGGTGTCATTTATAGAGAAGAGAAAGTAGGCCAAATTGGCTGGAATATAGAGCGTGAGAAGGAGAAAAATGTGAAACCATCTGGAAAGATAGGTTGGAACCAAGTTGGAAAGTACTTTAAATGTCATACAGGAGACTATATTTTATTCTAGAAACAATAGAAAATCACTAAATATTCTTCAGAAGAGGAGTGATGTGATTACACCTACCTTTACGAATATTAATTTGGCAGCTTTATGGTGTATGTATTGAAGAAGGGAAAGACATTAGGCAAGGAAAGTTATTAGGAAGCTATTATGATTGTGCAGGTGAGAGGTAATGAGGGCCTGAACTAGGATGGTGGCCATGTGAGTGTAGAGAAGGGAATAGATGGGAGGGATGAGGAGGACATGACAGAATAAACATATGATTTGGCAAGTGATTGGGCTAGGAGGTTGAAAGAGGGTGAAGAGTCAAGGATAATATGGCAGTTGTGAAACTCAGTGACTACAGGAACAGTAGGAGGTTAGGGGGGAAAATAAGGCTTTAGGGAGAAGTTGGAAAAGTAATTGGGAAAGTAAGGGTTCAGAATGAGAGTTAAGATAGAAAACCATGGGAGAGAGGCAGACAAAGACAAAGAGAGAGAAAGGGAGAGAGAGACAGAGACAGAGACTGAGAGAGCATTTATTAAGTGTTTACTATGAGCCAGGTTCCATGCTAACTCCTGTCTATTCAAGGTATCCAGAGGCAGAGTCAACAAACCAGCAAGGAAGAGAATTTATAGCTAATGGTAGCCTTGGAAATCATATACTCCAGTGTCCTCACTTCTACCAGGTTGGAACCCTGACAGAGTCAGAGAAAGTATACAGTGTGTGTGTGTGTGTGTGTGTGTGTGTGTGTGTGTGTGTGTGTGCTGGGCAAGGCTGCCCCTCAACTTTTCAGAGTAATATTAATAGTTTACAACTATGTATATTACTTTACAGTTACAAAGGACTTTATCTCATTTGAACTTCAGAATGAACTCATGAGGTATGGTATATGTGTCATTAGCCCCCCTTCCCCCTTTATAAATGTGGAAACTAAGTTTAAGAGAGGATGTGACTGGCCCAAGGTCACATAGCTGGTTGATGACGAGCCTGAAACTCCAACTTAGTTCTTATAAATCTGATGTTCTTTCTATTACACAAAGATGACTCCTATGGGATGGAATTTTAGAGCTTCCATCTGCCCTAAAAATCATTCTTCCCACCTAATTTTATTTTAAAGAAGAAGCAAGTCAATAAAGATTAAATAACTTGCTCAGGGACACAGAGAAAATTAATGGAAGATCAGAAAACAGAACACAGGTATTTTGGCTCATAGTCCTAGAATCCTAGGATCATACATGGAAAGAAAGAGCTAGAACCTTAGAACATTGAATGTTAAGAGCTAGAGGGACTGTGACACATCTTGGAACAAAGAAAATTTGAATTTTTGAAGCATCGTCAGAGAAAGATTTTATTTTTGTAATTTTTTCACAATGGATGTTTAGTATGCTTCAAAACAATCAGTCAAATCAGAGATCAAGACTTTAAAATTCGAATCAAGCCTAATTCAGTTCAACTGACATTTATTAAATGCCTACTATGTGCAAAGCCCTGCAACTCTTGCTTGCATCCTTTAAAACTTTTCCATTCATTCACATATAAAAATTGCTTGCCATCCTGTGAATATTTCTAAATTCTTCTTTATTTGATGGAAACTAACTCCTAAGTGTCAGACTATTGGAAAAAACTCTTAACTTGGCTTCAAAAGTCTAGATAAGTTCCACAAACTCTGCCAATAACTTGCTTTGGCATCCTGAAGCAACTCCCTCCATCTTTTAAAGTCTCAATTTCCTTATCTGTAAAACTAACAGATTGGATTAGATAAGCTCTAATTTTTCTGATTCTCTGAACCAACAATCAAGAAACCAGGGTCCTGACACCTAGCTTTACCATGGCCTTGAAATGTCCTCATTCTGTCCAGAGTTTCCACATCTGTAAAATAAGCGCAGGACTGCTTAACTCTCCTACTTCTCAAGACTGGTGTGACCCCATGCATTGTAAAGTCCTTTGTCACTGTGAACTACTATGTGAATGTCAGCTATGCTGCTTATTCCATCTGGCTTGTTTGCTGGAAGAAAATTACTTTTTTTTTTCCTGTGCCAAAGACTGTTTTTTACTTTGCTGATGAAAACCCAGCCTTCCAGCAGAGAGCAGATCCCCATTTCAGTGTTTCCTGATGTCCATTGGACTGCTTTAAAACACACATCCATAGGTCTCCATTTTCCTAAGCAGACTGAGCTCAAATTGGAAAGCAAAGCATTGAAGCAAACTCCTCTGAGAATTGTGAGTGATTATTATGTCCCACTGATGTAACAAATCTATATATAGAAGTGCCTTCCAGGTAGCAGTCTTCTCTTTCACAACTTATAGCACTTACCTGATTCCAGATGGAGAGGGGGCAGGACTGACTGAGGAATCCTCATTCAGTTGAATCCTGTTTATTTAATTCCAGTTCTCTCAAAGACTGCTAGATTTAGAGTGAGAAGACCTAGGTTCAATCATCTCTTCCACTTGTCTGTATGATTTTGGTTACTGTTCTGACCCCTCAGTTTTCTCAAATGTACAATGAGGGAGTTGGGCTAGATGACCCCTCAAAATCTATGTTCCTGTGATTCACCCAATTTAATTCACTTACTCTAATTCAATCAATTTAAGTTTTAAAAAATCTTATTAAACATCTGCTGTGGAAAGTAGTGCTGGCAGTTCAAAGTTTAGGCAATATGTAGTACCCTTTCAAGTGGAGTTTATAGTTTGGTTGGGAGAAATAACAGAAATTAATTCACTTCAGTATTGAAAGAATCTAACAGTTTGGTTCATGTCTCCACCAATTAAAATCAGAATCAGCCTGTTCCTTAATAGCAATGAAATTAGAACTGGAAGAGAACAAAGAGTCCATCTAGTTCAATGACCACTTCCTTTATTTTACAGTTGAGGAAACTGAGTTATAGGGAAAAAAATTAAGTGACTTTTCCAGGTCACATAGCTAGTAAGTGTCAAAAATAGAATTTAAACCCCAGTATTCATAACTCCATCATGACTCCACTATACCACACTGCCTTTTAATCGACCTTAGTTGTTATGACCAAAAGACTGGCCATCCTTTTGTCCACTTTTTTGTGATGAGTTTCTTCTCACTTAGCTAAACTGGTTCTCAGACAACAGTTATTTGGTCTGACCATGGATTTGTCATTGAGGCCTTTCCCTCTTTGTAGGATATTATAGAGTTAAGAGTAGATGATGAAGAAATTTTTGTTGGACTGTATCATTATCCCCATTTGACAGGTAAGAATACTGATCCCCAGAGAAGTTTGGTGCCTTGATTAAGGTCACATAGCTAGGTAGGAGCAAAATCCAGATTAATAATAACAGTTCTTACTTATGTAGAACTTTAAAGTATAAAAAACATTTTCCTCAGATAAGCCCTGTTCCTGTTAACACAATAGTGCAATTATCATTCCCATTTTACAGATGATGAAATAAAGTATCAGGAAGATTAAATGACTTTAAAAAGGGTCATATAGTTATTAATTAAAATGGGAAGGGATTAGATACTTACATAGCACCTGCTGTGGTGCCAGGCACTTTACAAATATCTCCTTTTATTATTAACAACTCTGCAAGGTTAGAGGAAATTAAGGTAGAGGTTAAGTGACTCACCCAAGGTTACACAGCTAGTATGTATCTAAGGCCTAATTTGTAATCAGGTCTCCCTGACTTAAGCCTGGTACTCTCTCCATTGTGCCACCCAACTACCTCTATGGGACAAAATTCCAAGCCAACTGTAATCTTAAGGTCATAGATTTTGTCAAGGGCAGAGCTCGACTAGACCAACTCCCTTATTTTAAAAATGAGGATATTTAGTTCTAGAGGGCTTAAGTGATTTGTTCCAAGTCATCAAGGGAATAATGAAAAGTTAGGATTCAAACTCAGGAGTCCAAGTCAGTGCTCTTTCAACTCTAATCATGGGTGTTCTTCTAGGTATAGGTATGGATAAATCTTTACCCCTAATTCCATATATCTTTTCTCTATTCTACACAGTCTTTCTACCCAAATTCATCCCCTATCTGACCTTTCTTCTTATCTAGGGCACCATTTTCCAAGTCATCCAGATTCAAATTTTGGAGTTATCTCTGTTTCTGCACTCTCCCTCATACTGCATATCCATTTTAAGTGTTAAATTATGTTTTGTCTTCTTCTACCCCTCTCTTTCACCTGACCCCTTTTCTCTACTCACACAGCCACCACCCCATTCTAGGCTCCTCTCACCTCTCTTTTAGCGTATTTCGGCATCCTCTGAAGTGCTCTTTTGATCTCATGTCTCTCCCCTCTCCAATCCACCCTCTATAAAGTGATTTTCCTAAATCTCAGGTCAGACTATTTTGCTCTCCTATTAAATAAACTTCAATGATTCATTATTGCCTCTGGGATAAAATATGAGCTACTCTACTTAGCTTTTCAAGTCTTTGACAACCTGGCCTGCATATACCCTTTTAACCTTATCATTCATTACTCCCCTCCTGAGCTCTATAATCCTAGCCTCTAGAATCCTAGCCTTCTTTCTGGTCCTCACACATGGCACTCCATTTTTCACTTCTGGGTTTGTTTTTTATTGGATCTCTCTAGTGCCTGAATATACTCCCACTACCATACAGCTATCTCTTAACAAACCTTTGTTTCCGTGCTGTTAAAGTAATGCTTTCTATGTGAAATCTTTCTTGATTCCCTCAATGGCTAGCCCTTTCCCCATTGTAGTTATCTTGTATTTATTTTGTGTATAGTTTGTATACACACAAAGTCAACCTATACAAGAAATAACACAAGCTTATATATATATATATACACACATATACATACAAAGGCAGGGGTAAATGGGGTATTCAAGGAGGACTATCACCTCTGGTGGAAAGCCTTGTCAAGTACTTCAGTACTTTTTCACCTTTGATGTCTGCCTGTCACTCAGCATTCATCTGTGACTCTAAGAAACTGTAGCATGTGCATGGCTATACCCTGTTAAAACCATCTAGACAGTTGGGCTAAATGAGGTTGAGGAAAACCAACAGGTCTTAAATCTATCAGTGAGTTAGGGAAGTGTCTACCTCAAGCATGTGAAGAATTTCCCCAGTTGAATGGGTGGATGAGAACAATTTGTTTGAGTGGTCATGAAGATGACTCAAGTAGTACTGTAGAGTTGTAAGAGCTTGGTTAGACATGGAATACACCAAGGTATTCTATTACATCCTGAACCAGTCATCTTGATTTTGACCTTGCTCCTCTGGATTTCTATAATTCTGGAAGAGAGACTAGTGACTTCACACAACTTTGCCTAATTTAAATCCATTTTATGCATGAGTCAAGATATCAACCCAAGATGTCATTGATCCTTTAGAAAAATGAAGGACAAACAACATCAACAAATGAAGCATTATATAATGTATAGAAATATGGCCTTGGGGTCAGAAAAACCTGAGCTCAAGTCCAGCCTCTGACACCAACTAGATATGTGACCTTAGAATAATGGTTTACCCCCTCAGGGCACAATGATCCTCTAATATTACAGAAAATATCTATCTTCTTTAGTAGTGGGAGTTTTCTTAGCAGGGAGTTCTTTCTATCAAAAATTGGGGCACTAATTCATTGTTGTGGAATTGTGGTCCAATCATTTTGGAGAACAATCTGGAATTACGTCCAAAGAGTTATTAAACTGCCTATGTACTTTGACTCAGCAGTAGTACTACTACTAGGTCTATTTCCAAAGATGATTAGGGAAAAAGGAAAATAATCTATATATTCTAAAATGTATATATTAATGTTCTAAAATATAATTATATTATATTTGTGGTGGCAAAGGACTGGAACTTACAGGGATGCCCATCAATTAGGGAATGGCTGAACAAGTTGTGGTGGAGTACTACTGTGCTATAAGAAAAGATGAGCTCAATGATCTTAGAAAAAATGGAAAAACTTGCATGAAATAATGAAGAGCAAAATGAGTAGAACCAAGAGAACATCATATACAGTGACATCACTATTGTTTTAAGAATAACTTTGAGTGAATAAACTACTTTTACTCTTACAAACATCCAAATTAACCATGAAGGATGTAATAAGAAAGACTATATCCACATCCAGAGAAAGAACTGACAAATAGAAATGTGTAAAGAATAATTTTCAATATGTATAGAATAATACAATATAATATATGTATCGAACTTTTTCTAGGGGCAAGGTACTGCTTAAGCCGCTATGTGGCACAGTAGATAGAGTGCTGCCCTGGGGCCAAGAAGACCTGAGTTCAAATCTAGCCTCAGACACTTACTAGTTATGTGAACTTGAGCAACTTTACCTCTCTTTACCTCAGTTTTCTCAACTATAAAATGGGGATAATAATAGCACCTTCCTCCTAGAGTTATTGTAAGGATTAAATGAGAGAATATTTGCACAAAGTGCTTAGTACAATGCTTGGTACATAGTAGGTACTTAATAAATGCTTATTTCTTACCTTTCCTCCTTTGTAGGCAATGGGGATATAAAGATAGCAAAAAAAAAAACAAAAAAGTCTCCTCCCTCAAGGAACTTACATTCCATATGGGAAAGCAATTTACTCGGAGTCAAAAGAACAATATTAGAGACCTTAACTAAATTAAGGCAAGGCATTTATTAGCTCTGTGCCTCAGTGTCTTCATGTGTAAAATGGGAACCATTGTAATTGCATTGCCTACCTCTTAAGGCTCCTGTGGGACACATGAGATGATGGATATAAAAACGCCATTAATCACAAATATTAAAGAAATATGAGGCATGGGTTTGGGGCTGGAAAAGACTTTGGGGTCATGTGCTCTGATGTCTTCATTTTACAGATGAGAAAACTGAGGCCTAAAGAAATAAAAAAGAGTCACCCTAATTCATGCAGCTACTAAGCGCACAGGAGATGAACCTCGGGGCCTAATAATAAAATTTTGCTAAAATGCAAAGAATTTTACATCAGAATGTCATTTGATCCTCATAACAAATGAATGATGCAGGGTGCTCTGATTATCATCCCCATTTTATAGATGAGGAAATTGAGGCTCAGACAAAAAAGCGACTAATCTATGGTCACATAGATATAAGTATCTGAGACAGAATATGAACGCACATTTTTCCTGACTCCAAATCCAGCACATTTTCTGTGTCACTAAACTGCCTCTCTGATGATGCTCTTTTGCCTACACCACTGCTATCTTACCTTTTTGCTAGGATCAGGTATGTGTCAGCTAGGTGGTGTAGTGTCTAGCGTGCTGGGCCTTCAGTCAAGAAGACTCCTTTTCCTGAGTTCAAATCTAGCCTCAGATACTTATTAGTTATATGACCTTGGGCAAGTCACCTAAGCTGTTTACCTCAGTTTCCTCATCTATAAAATGAGCTGGAGAAGGAAATGGCAAACTATCTAGTAATTTTGCTAAGAAAACTCCAAACAGGGTCTCAAAGAGTCAGGCATGACTGAAACATTACTGAATAACAAGGTATGTGGTATAGATAAAAAAATTACTTGTAAAGGACTATACATATATTCATGATTACTTTACTAATTACTTTACTTGTCCATATTACTATAAATAACAATAGCTCTTGACATTTTGATAATATCCGTACTCCTCTCAAGTCATATTTCTAAGTTCCTGAAAGTTTTTACTTTATCCCAACTCACAGTTTGATATCTGAGTGCCCTGATGACTCCTGCAAGTATCTTCCAATGGTTACAAGTCCCATGTCAACCTGAACTTCTTACAAGGATCATATTCACCTACCCTATCCAAACTGAGGCAGGAATATCACTTTTTCCTTCATGCCTTGAAGGTCACCCACTGATGACTTTTTTTTAAGAAGCTTGCTGTAAAAGGCCACTTGGATTCCAAAAGTCTCTCCCTGAGGTTACCTAGGATCTCTAAGCAGACTCTTTGGGTGCAAACTGAAGCTTTGAATTTCCCAATATCACATAAGACCAGCAAAGTCAAGCAGCAAAGTGATCCAGGCAACTTGGTCATCATTTGGAAGAGATTCTGAGAACAAGGGAATGAGCAGGGAATCAGCCTGATTGAGGGTCATTCAGTGGATCATTAAAGGATAGGGGTGTGGGGAAGGACTCGTTTCAGTGGTTCATTTTGCATCATAGAAGCTTAGAACTTATCTAATTCAACCACTACCTGAAATTGAGTCTCATTTATTTGACAAATATTTAAATTCCTAATATACATTCAAGGCTCTGTGATAAGAACTAGGAACATAAAAATTAAAGAAAGAGTTTATAATTTACAGTTGCATGAGGATAAAATATATATGTATATATACACACATATACACATACACACAGTGTGACCCTGGGAAAGCTCTTTTTTATATATGGGCAATGCACTGGGACCATTGCTTCTTATTATTATTTCTAACTTAGAGAGTCTGTGGTTCTTTGAACTCACTAGATACTAGGACAGTCCTTGCTACCTTTGGCTATCTCTAAAGAGTTCATTCAACAAAGTCAATTCAATTCAATATGCCTTTCTTAATGCAGCTTAAGATTGCAAAAGCTTTTGTTACTCTCATATCACACAGAAATTCATATTGAATTTCTGCTTCACTGAAGAGCCCATATCCTTTTTTTCTTCTTTAAAAAATGCTGTCTAGTTAACCCACAGTCTTGCAGCAGAGAGCAAGGGGTTCAGCTTAGCTCTAGTAAAAAGATACAAATTTGGGTATGTTTGATGGAACAAGATAATATTATTAAGATTAATATCGATAAACCCTAGACACCAAACTACTTAGTGTCTTGTGAAAAACAAGGACAAGTGTTTTCATTCATTAATTCTCATATGGTTCAGGCTTGGAGAGGGAGAAATGAAGTGTGTATGTGTGTGAGAAGGTGGGAGCAGTTGCTTCATGATGTCTTTTATTTCTACCTGACTTGGTCCAGGGGCCAACAAAGTTTCAAAATTATAATCTTGGTTTTTAGCTGACATCTTGTGTTTAATACTGAGTGCTGTTTATAACAGTGTATCCTCCTGTGCCATTGAAGACTTTACTATCAGTATAATTTCACCACAAACCATCGTTTTTCTTAGTCCATTGACTTAGCATAGTAGAAAAAAAAAAACATACGACTTAGAACCAGAAGACTTGGGATCAAATCTTGCCTCTGATGTTTCCTTCCTTTATCGTCTGTAGACAACTGCCTTTACCTTTCTAAACCTCCGTTTCCTCATCTTTAAAATGGATATATATTCATATAATTTGATAATAGGCAACATATTACATGATATGTAGTATTTGTGTATATATACATACATATATGTGTATATGTATGTTTGTGTACATATACACATAACATATTTATTATGTGTATTATATGTGTTAGGGCAGTTAGGTGGTTTAGTGGATAGAATACTGCGCCTGGAGTCAGAAAGACTCATCTTTCTGAATTCAAATCCAGCCTGAGAAGCTTACTAGCTGTGTGACCCTGGGAAAGTTCTTTTTTGCCTCAATTTCTTCATCTGTAAATGAAATGGAAAAATACTCCAGTATATTTGCCAAGAAAACCCCAATTGGGATCATAAAATGTCAGACACTACTGAAAAATGACTTAATAACAATATATGTGTCTGTGTGTTTAGTATTTATGTGTACATATACATACATACATATATATATAGGTGTGTATATACATATATGTATCTGTGTGTACACATAAGTGTAAACAGTCTGGCAAACTTGTGAGGAAAGAACTTTGTAAACCAAAGCATGAATGTGAACTCTTATAGCATATATTATAAACATGGCAGACAGGTTGAAATATTTCTAAGGCAATACTGTACAGTCAGCAATCAGCAGTAGAACACTGGCTATGGTGCTGAACATGCTACAAGCAACTACTAGTATAATGTCTTTGATTCTGAAACAATTCATTTCCAGGGACTTTGGAGCAGGCCAATTGAAAATGGCCCATTTTCCAAAACTTTGGCTATTTTGGTTTGGGTTATTTGTGAGACAGCTATGTGCATCTTGGAAGCAATCAGCATTATCCATAGAACCCCAAATAGAGCCTAACCCCTTGCTGGTTATTTGTGACATTAGCCCTCTCCTTAGAGTGTGAAAGAGTTTAATTATAAACTCTTTAGAATGAGAGCAAAGATTGTGCCATTCTCTAAATTCATTCCTCTAGAACCTAGCACAGTACTAGGCACAAAATAGGAGCTGAGTAAATACTAGTTAAATGATTGATTGTTTTATTCTGGTAAGTCTATGTGAAATTTCTGTAGGTATACCTTTGCAGGAACAGACCCATTAGAAAATCCACTTCACACAATATTTGGTGCCTGAACATATATACCCACTGTTGTGCTATACAATGTATATTTGTATGTATGTGTGTCTATATGTAAGTAGATATTTATTTATATATTTGTTTATATCCTTACATGTGTATGTACATTTTCTTTTTTTGTCTTCTTTCACTTTTGTAGGATTACATGTTCTTGAGACAGTAACATTCCCTTTGAAAGACCTCTTGGACTATACATCTGGAACATAGTAAAGGAAATTTGTGGCATCATTTTGGATTTACTGGCACAGAGTATTGCTTAACATCTTTCCAAACATCTTTTAAGTATTCAGAGACAAAAGCTACCTAAATAATGAAATTCCCTCAAATGTTTTATCATTCTTATGGTCATAACCATAATCAAGGAGGTTTGCATATTCTTGAAGAAATCCTAAGTAAATTCAGATCTTCGTGGGAAAAGAATCAGAAAAGGACTTGAACTGAAAGAGAAAAAGAAGAAAGAAGAAGACTTGTGAAGATGATTTTTTGAGAGGTTTAGAACTGTGAATGTGATCAGAGATTGGATTTGGGTAAGGAAGATATGGTAAGACCTGAGAAAGAGAAAGGGGGAGAGGTGAATGGGTGTATATATATATATATATATATATATATATATATATAAAACTAGAGAGAGAGACACAGAGAAAGAGAGAGAGAGAGAGAGAGAGAGAGAGAGAGAGAGAGAGAGAGAGAGAGAGAGAGAGAGAGAAGAAAAAGGCCTTGGAATGAAGAAGATGGGGAAATGTTAACATTAAAAAATACAGAGTTTTGCAGGATGTATGAGTTGACACTCAAATATATTTTAAGCTCACCTATAGTGATTTCATAGTATATTAGAAAGAATACTAGGCCTGAACAAAGCTTCCCAAATCACAGTGTGCTCATGTACTTAATGATACTCAGTTAAAATGAAAGCTAGACCCCATGCTGGATTCTTATAATAGCTTCCTATTGGTCTCAGAACCAACATGAATGGGTGAAAGATTTCATTTCATTAAAAAGGAAATCATTCACCCCACTAAAAGTAATCTCTCGCTTCTCAGAATTTCTTTGTCTGCTGCTGTCATTTGCTTCCACATTGCTTTCATTTCTTTTTAATCTTTAGTATTTAGTATAGTGACTTGTGCATAGCAAGCACTTAATAAATGTTTATTTAACTGACTGCATTAAACTTACATGTGTATCTATCTGATCATCTCTAATGGATTCCTTGAGCTGTAGACTGTGTTGTTTTTCCCACTTTTCTTCATCATATTCCCAGTGCCTATCACATTCTCATTCATATAGGAGGGACTTGAGAAAAGTTCATTGAATTGAATTGAATTTGTTGAATTAACTTTTTGAGAGATAACCAAAGATAGAAAGAGCTATCCTAGTACCTACTGAATTCACAGAATCTCTTAGAAGGCAAATCAAAGGCATATCTAGTCTAATGTGCAACAGGGATTCTCACTACAATATCAATCAACATATATTGATGAAGTGTTTACTATGTATGAGGCACTGTACTAAGACATAGGGAAGCAAAAAAGGGGCAACAATCACTCTTGCCTCCCAGATTGCTCACATTCTTATGGAAAAGACAGCATGTGGGATGTACACAACAAATCTGAAATGTATGGGTATGTACACCAAGTAGGTATGGTCACAATATACACGTAATAGATAGAATATAAGCTTGGGAGGGCTAGGGTGGTACTAGCAGCCAGGGAGACCAAGAAAAGACCTCTGTCAAGTCTCAAAGGAAGCCAGGAAAACTAAAACTAAAAATAAGAAGGGAGAGTATCACAGCCATGGGGGACTTGTACTACAAAAACACAAAGATGGGAGATGGAATGTCCAGGGGTGAGGAACAACAAGAAGGCTAGTGACACTGGATCACAGGATATGTAAAAGGGATTAAAGTCTCAGAAGACTAGGACTGTATGATGCAGGCAGATTGAAAAGAATTTTAACTGCTAAATAGAGAACTTTATATTTGATATTAGAGGTAATAGGGAACCATTCAATTTTCTTGAGTAAGAGATTGACCCCAACAAGTGGGCCCCTTGAAAACCTTAAGTGAAAGAGTTACTGGTTACTCTCTGAATTTTCCCAGTTTGTCAAGTTCTTTTCTAAAATGAAATACTCAAAACTTAACACAATACTCTAAGTGGGATCTGACCAAAGCAGAGTGAAGCAGAACTAACACTTTCTGTGTTTCGTTCAGTTTGGGACATGCTGAGTTTGAAATACACACTTGGCATTCAGTTGAAAATATACAGTAAGAAGTTTATGGTATGGAATTAAATCTTAGCAGGGAGATCAAGACTGGAAATATAAATCTGGGCCTCATGGGCATAAAGATAATTAAACCTGAGGGGGCAGAGTCAAGATGGCAGAGTAGAAACAGCACTTTCATGCAGCTCCAGCTCCCACCACTTCCAATTTATGTATAAGGAGACTCTGAACCAACTTTGAAGCTACAGAACCCATAAAATGACAGAGAAGCTAACCTCCCACTGAGGTCAGCCCAGTATTGAGCAGCCAGCAAAGTGCTCTGGGAGCCAAACCCAGCCCTGCATGAGCCAGAGGTTTTAGCCCCAGGGCAGGCCAGACCAGCAGCAGGCTGGAAGGACTCCAGAGAACCAGCAGCTGTGGCATTTCCATAATTACCAACACATAGATGCCAAGGACAAAGTGAGGGGTCAGTGAAATATGGACTTTGGGACCAGTAGTTGGGAGCGTGTGGCTTTTGCCCCCAGGGCAAGAAGCAGCTGAGAAGCTTCAGTACAGCCACAGCCCCCCATCAGCTTCAGCTCCAGCTCCTGGCCTGCAGACTGTGGGGGGACCAGACAATCAATCTGGGGGGTAAGCGCTCTTGCTTTAACCTGCTTGGATCTGGATTATGGTCTGGGGTGGAGGTTTTGGGGTATGTGACCAGCCTGCCAGAGCATGTGGAGGCTTCAGAGAGGGCACCCAATTAATACCTCCAGCAGCTGAGAAAACCCCAGTGTTTGGGACAGAAGCCCCCCTGGCTCAGGACAGAGTCCTACTGTGGCAAAAAAAAAAAAAAAAAGGCCAGGGGTCAAGTGACAGAGTGGCAACATGAGTAGGAAAGGAAGCAAAATAGAGTACCCCAACTTTACACTCCTACTTTGGTGACAAAAAGGATCAAAGCATGGAACAGGAGGAAGACAGTGAAGTCAGAAATCCTGCATCAAAAGCTTCCAAGAAAAATACAAGCTGGTTACAGGCCATAGAGGACCTTAAGAAGCAGATAAAAGAAGTGGAGGAAAAATTGGGGAGAAAAATGAGAACAATGCAAGAAAATTATGAAAGGAAAGTCAATAGCCTGACTGAGGAAAATAGCACATTAAAAAATAGACTAACTCAAATGGCAAAAGAGGTTCAAAAAGGCAATGAGGAGAAGAACGCCTTAAAAAGCCAAATTTGCCAGATGGAAAAAGAATCTCAAAAGCTCACTGAGGAGATTCATTCCTTCAGAATTAGATTGGAGCAAATGGAAGCTAGTGACTTTATGAGAAATCAAGATGCCATTAAACAGGTCCAAACAAATGAAAGAATAGAAGGCAATGTAAAATACCTCATGGGAAAAACCACTGACCTAGAAAATAGATACAGGAGAGATAATTTAAAAATTATTGGATTACCTGAAAGCCATGATCAAAGAAAGAACCTAGAAATCATCCTTCAAGAGATTCTCAAGGAAAATTGCCCTGATGTTTTAGAACCAGAGGGCAAAATAGAGGTTGAAAGAATCCACTGATCACTTCCTGAAAAAGATCCCAAAAAGAAAACTCCTAGGAATATTATTGCCAGGTTCCAGAATTTCCAGATCAAGGAGAAAATATTACAAGCAGCCAGGAAGAAACAATTTGAATACTGTGGAAACACAATCAAGATAGCACAGGATCTGGCAGCTTCTACATTGAGGGATCGAAGGGCATGGAATATGATATTCCAGAGGGCAAAGGAGCTGGGATTAAAACCAAGAATCACCTACCCAGCAAAACTGAGTATCTTGTTTCAGGGAAAAATATGGTCATTCAGTGGAATAGAGGACTTTCAAGGATTCTTGACGAAAAAACCAAAGTTGAATAGGAAATTTGACATTCAGACACAAGAAGCAAGAGAATCTTCAGAAGGTAAACAGGGAAAAGAAATCAAAAGGAACTTATCAAAGTTGAATTATTTACATTCCTACATGGAAAAACTATAATTGTAACTGATGAAACTTTTCTCAGAATGAAAATAGTTAAAGAAGGTTATATAGGCATATATGAATACATATGTGAATATGTGTATATATGTTTACAAGTACACATAGATAGAGGGCACAGGTTGAATTTAATAAAAAGGGATGATACTTAAAAGGTAAAATTAATCAGTGAGAGAGGAATATAATGAGATGAGATAAGGAGAGACAGAATGGGGTAAACTATCTCACATAGAAGAGGCAACAAAAATGGTTACAATGGAGGGGAAGAACAGGAAGGCAAAAAGGCAAAACCTTATTCTCATTGAATTTGGCTCAGGGAGAGAATGACATACATACTAAATAGGATATCTCACCCTACAGGACAGTAGGGAGGAGGGGAATGAGAGAGGGGATGATGGAAGGGAGAGTAGGCTGGGGGGGAGGGAAGTTGGAAGCACCCACTTTTGAAAAGGGACAGGATAAAAGTAGAGAATAGAACAAGTGGGAGGTGGGATATTAGGGAGGGAAATATATTCAATCTTTTATGATATATCTACTATGGTAATGTTTTGCATAGCTACACAGGTACAACATATACTGAATTACTTATCTTCCCAGTAAGGGTGGGTGACAAGGGAGGAAGGGAATGAATCTGGAATTCAAAATTTTAAAATCAAATGTTTAAAAATATATAAATACTATTATTAATACTATTTTACATATAATTGGGAAATAAGATATATAGGCATTGGGGCATAGATATTCACCATGCCCTACAGGAAAAAGTAGAAGGGGATATGGGAGAAGATATGTGAGAGAGCAGATTGGAGGAGGGGATATCTTGTGGGACTGCTCTTCTGGCATGGTGGGTAGTGGAAAAATGGGGAAAAATTGTAACTCAAAATCTGGTGGGAAATGAATAATGTAAACCAGAAGTTAATAAAGCATTTGGGGAAAAAAAAGATAATTAAACCCATGAAAACAGTTAGGGTTGGGAGACCTGGAATAAGGATTTGGAGCATACCTACAGTTAAGGGACCTATTAGGGATGATAAACAAGCTAGGGAAGCTTGTCTCAAAACTGTTATCCAGGCATGAGTCTTCTAACCTGTATTAAAGTTGATTTGTTTAACTTGATTTTATGTTTATCTCTATTAAATCATCTTATTACATTTTCCAACCCTCTTGGCTTGTGAATGTCTTTTTGGATTCATTCACTATCCAACCTGCTAGCCATCCCTCCCAAATTTTCTTTATTTGAAAATTTGATAAGCATGCCATCTGTGATTTCTTCTATGTCATCAACAAACATTAAACAGCACATAAATAAGGACAGATTTTTGGTGTTCTCTTTTAAGCGTCTCTCTCCATGTTTACATCAAACTACTAATTTCAAATCTTTTGTCCAGTCTCTAAATCACCTCTGAATCTCCTTAATCTGTACTCTCATAGAATCCAAATCCCTTGATCTCATCTATAGTAATAGTACGTATCACAGAGTTTGTCAGTGTCTTCTGAATAGTAGATATACTAAGTTTTCAGCATTCTGATAATATTCCAATCTAAATATCCTGTAAAGAATAAAGGAATTTAGGTTAATCTGTCATGTCTCTTCACTATGAAGCTCTCAGTGATTAATTGCTTCCCTTTTAAATTCTTGCAAAATGTTTTTTTTTTAAAGTAATACATTCTAGAATAATGCCACAAAGGAAATAAACACACTGGTCCGTGTTTTGAAGGCTTCATCCCCTTACTAGGTTTAAAAATCAGGATGGCTACATGCCTCTCTACAGTCCTGAGACTCCCCTCCTTTTTCTGCAGAATAGTTCAAAGAGCAGCTCGCTCTTTACTTTTTCATCACAGTAGTTTGGGTTTGTATCATCTGGAGTTCATTCATCTTCCCATAACTCCTGAACTGGCATCCCTCTAAAATCTTAGATCATGCCAGTAGTGTTCTGGTAAATGTTTAATAAGTGGCTCTCAAAAAAAAAGAAAGAACATATGATACACTTTAAGTTTAATCTTCATTATTAACATTTCCGTTACTTTTTTAGAAGAACAATCATCAGAACAATAATAAATCAAGTTCTGATTTGTAGCATTTGCTTATTTCTGAAATAGAAACGCTCACACTAAAAATTTAATGATAGATTATCTTTAGCTCATAGGAGTTGACCCCAGGAAAGCCCTGGGACATGGGAACCAAACTTTCTTTGTTTGAAATAATCTATCTTCAAGTGACCACACTTGGCTTTCCCCTCCTCTGTGACAAATTCTAGGACATACTAGTCACTTCCTTCCAAGGCTCTCAATTTTTTCTTCAGCAAAAAGAATTGGAGTCAATTTCTGGGAGCCAAGAAGTAAGATAAGCAGTAAATTTCTGTAGATCTCCCATATTCACGTCCAAACAACCATAAAATAGTCTCCCAGAACAAATCCTGGAAAAGTAGAGTCAGCAGAAAGATGTGGTGGAGCAATCTTTTAGCCCAGGAGACTTGAAGGATCATCAAGAAAGGTCCATCTCACTTGGGCTAAAGGTGAGCACATTCCAGAACAGGAAGTGTCCCTGCAAACTAGCAGCAAGCCCCCACCTCAGCAAACCACTGAGAGATCCTGAGCTCCAGGACAGTGGAGCGGGCAAACACCAAAACCAGAACCCTTGAATGTTTTAGCATAGCCAGGGGAACTGGCAGACTCCAGCTCCAAGAACCACCATGTGCTTCAGCACAACCCCAGGCAGGCAAGCATCCTTCATTGACTGGATCTCCAAAGGTCTCAATGAAAGCATCCACAAAAGGCTAGACTTCCCAGTGTAACTGCAGGGAAATGCAGAAAAACCCCACTATGCCTCAGCACACACCAGACCCTGCCACTAAAACCCCAGCTTAGCACCAGGTAAGCTGCCAGACCCCTATGGTCTCCAGTAGCACCAGCCAGTACCCCACTCCACCCCTACAGCACAGCACTAAACATGAGAGCTCCCAAGGGGGCCTCAGGGCAATACCAGTATAGTACCAGGTAAACAGCCAGGGCCTACAGTCACTAGCACAAGAAGCCAGAGACAGTGCCCCTTCCTTGCTGGGAGCAGAGCTCAAATTTAAAAGAAAGGAGAAAGTCCCCAAAGGGGATGGGGAGATGAGCAGAAAATAACAAAAAAAGAATCTGACCATAGAAAGTTTTTATGGTGACAGAGAAGACCAAGACACAAACATAGAAGAGAACAATGTCAAAACACCTATGAGTAAAACCCCAGAGAAAAATGGGAAGTCATCTCAAGCCCAGAAAGAACTCATGGAAGAGCTTAAAAAGGAACTTCAAAATCACATAAAAGAAGTAGAAGAAAAATCGGGAAAAGAAATGAGAACAATGCAAGAGAATTATGAAAAAAGACTGAACAGCTTGGAAATCTACTTAAAAAGAAAAAGTGGTCACTTAAAGGAAAAGGAGATACAAAAATCCACTGAGGAAAACAGCTCCTTAAAGAGTATAATTGGCCAAATGGAAAAGAAAGTGCAAAAGCCAGCTGAGGGAAACAACACCTTAGGAGTTAAAATTTGGTGCAGAAAAACAATATAGCTTTAAAAACAATGTATAGCATTTATTAGATAGCTTTTCAAAAAAAGTGAATAGTATGGAATGAAGATCCATGGTTTTATATTGAATCTTCTTTTTGTGTTGTGCTGCATGTGTGAACTTTTTTGTCTTTTTGTATTTAATTTCCAAATGAATTTTAAAAAGTTTAAAAATAAAAAGAATTGGAGTAAAAAAAAACAACTGTCATTCACATTCACATATGCACATAGTGCCTTATATATTGTCCTTGATACTCTCTTCCCAAAATGGGGTAGCCAGAGATAAGAAAACATTTGATTCAGATAAGTTGGACAATATGAAATCTGATTTGTAACTTTTCCTTCCTACTTTTTCTGTGTTCATCTCTGTCTCTGTCTCTGTCTCTCTCTCTCCTTTGCCTCTCTCTCTTTCTCCCTCCTCTCTCTCTCTGTTTTTGTCTCTCCCTCCCCCCACCTCCTCTTAGAATTAATGTCACCAGCTTACCAGCTTCTCTCATTCTTTCTCATAACCATAGTTCTATGAATACACAGAAATGGCTAGCTATCCCTGCACTTGCCTTAGCACTAAATGACTGTCACTTTTTTATTTATGTATTTATATTAAATAATTTATTTTTAGTTTTCAAAATTCACTTCCATAAGTTTTAAATTTTTCCCCCTTCCTTGCTGCTCCCTCCCCAAGGCAGCTTGCAATCTGACATGGTCTGTACACATACATTTCTACTAAACACATTTTCACATTAGTCATGTTGCATGGAAGAATTATAACGAATGAGAAAAACCATGAGAAAGGAAAAAAATCAAACTAAAACAAAACAAAAAAGAAAATAGCTTGCTTCATTCTGCATTCCAACTCCATAGTTCTTTCTCTGGCTTTTTCCATCATGTGTCCTTTGGAATTGTTTTAGGTCCCTGCATTGAACTCTCTCACTTCTTAGAAGATGTTTCCATTACTATCTTTCCACACATTTCCTACCCAAGGGGCCCAGAGATAGTAACCCTTGCAAGGTAGATGACTTAAGGCATCAAATTCAAAGCAGAGGACATTTTGCTGACTAGCTCATGGTCCTCTTGGCTTGGTCCTTTGTTCCTAGATTCCTCTCAATTCTTGGAGTCTCCTCTCTCTGCTGTTGTAGTCTATTGTCCAATTAAACAAGGATATCTCTGACCTGCCAGTTTATCAGGGATAGAATTCCTGGAAAGGTGTTCTTTGAACTTCTTGTTCAATACACACACTTCAATATATCCCTCAGCAGGGAATCCCCAATCACCATTGCTCAGAGAAGCACAGACTCTAAAGCTGGTAAGGACATCTGAGGCTTTTCTGAAATATAACACTTGGAACTGAACACAATACAGAACTGAATACAACATGGGAAATTGGACTGAATTACATTTTGGAAATTGTGAGGCATTTCTGATGACCCCAAACTGCTCCCTGCCCATGTTTTTTTTTTTTTTAACATTTGTATAGTGTTTTTTTTTTTTAGTATTTATATATATATTTGAAACATTTAATGTTACGACCTTGAATTTCAGATCCATTTCCTTCCTCCCTTGTCACCCATTCCTTCTTGGGATATAAGTAATTCAGTATATGTTGTACATGTCTAGCTATGCAAACCATTATCATAGTAGATATATTGTACAAGGATGCTTATAATTCCCTCCCACTCATCCCACCCCTCACCTGGTCCATTCCCTACATGATCCTGTCCCTCTTCTATAGTGGGTACTTCCAACCTCCCCTCACCCCAAGGATGCCCTCCCATCCATCATCCCTCCTCTCATCCCCCTTCCCCTATCCTGCTGCAGGTTGAGATATCCCATTTATTATGTATGTCATTTTCTTCCTGAACCAAATTCAATGTGAATGTGGTTTTGCCTTTTTAGCCTTCCTTATTCTCCCCCTCCTTTGCACCCACTTCCCCTACATGAGAGAGTTTACCCTACCCTGTCTCTCCCCATCTCCTCTTGCCACTTTCCTCTCTCACCTCATAATTTCATCCCTTGAGTATTCTCCCTTCCCAACAAATTCAACCTATGCCCTCTATCCATATATAACTGTAACCATATACACACACATTCACATATGTATTCATATGACCACACCCCTTCTTCCATTATTTTCATAGTGAGAAAGATATCATCAGTCACAGATATTGCTTTTCCATATAGGAATGTAAATAGTTCAACTTTGATAAGTTCCTTTTGATTTCTTTTCCCTGATTACCTTCTCAGGCATCTCTTCCTTCTTGTGTCTGGGTGTCAAATTTTCTATTCAATTCTGGTTTTTTCCTCAAGAATGCTTGAAAGTCCTCCATTCCACTGAATGACCATATTTTCCCCTGAAACAAAATACTCAGTTTTGCTGGGTAGGTGACCCTTGGGTTCATTCCCAGTTCTTTTGCCCTCTGGAATATCATATTCCATGCCCTTCGATCCCTCAGTGTAGAAGCTGCCAGGTCCTGGGCTATTCTGATTGTGTTTCCACAATATTGAAATTGTTTCTTCCTGGCTGCTTGTAGTATTTTCTCCTTGATCTGGGGATTCTGGAACCTGGCTATAATATTCCTGGGAGTTTTCTTTTTGGGATCTTTTTCAGGAGGTGATCGGTGGATTCTTTCAACCTCTATTTTGCCCTCTGGATCTAAAACATCAGGGCAGTTTTCCTTGAGAATTTCTTGAAGGGTGATTTCTAGGTTCTTTCTTTGATCATGGCTTTCAGGTAGTCCAATAATTTTTAAATTGTCTCTCCTGGATCTATTTTCCAGGTCAGTGGTTTTTCCCATGAGATATTTCACATTGCCTTCTAATCTTTCATTTGTTTGGATCTGCTTAACAGCATCTTGATTTCTCATAAAGTCATTAGCTTCCATTTGCTCCAGTCTAACTCTGAAGGAATGAATCTCGTCAGTGAACTTTTGAGATTCTTTTTCCATCTGGCAAATTCGACTTTTTAAGGCATTCTTCTCCTCATTGCCCTTTTGGGCCTCCTTTGCCATTTGAGTTAGTCTATTTTTTAAGGTGTTGTTTTCCTCAGTCAGGCTGTTGACCCTCATTTCATACTTTTCCTGCATCCTTCTCATTTCTCTTTCCAATTTTTCCTCCACTTCTCTTATTTGATTTTTAAAGTCCTTCTTAAGGTCCTCTATGGCCTGCAACCCGCTCATGTTTTCCCCTGGGGCTTTTGGAGCAGGACTTCTGACCTCACAGTCCTTTTCCGCTCTATGCCCCCAAAATAGGAGTCTAGGGTTGCATTTTTCTGTTTCCTTTGCCTTGGCATGTTGCCACTTAATTGCTTGACTTTTGGGCTTGTTGCCACACTATGGCTTTAAGGCCAGATAGAGGAATTTTCGTCCCGAACGTGTGGGGGGCAACTTCCGTTTCTGGCAAGCTGTAAACCCACCCACAACTTCCACCCTAGATCACAATCCAGATCCAGGGAGGTTAAAGCAAGAGCGATTACCCCCCAAGACTGATCGCTGGATCTCCCCACGATTTGTAGGCTGGGAGCCGGAAATGCCTCTGAAAACTACACAGTGGCGTGTCTCCTCAGCAGCTTCTAGCCCCCAGGGGAGGGAGCTGACGCATTCCCCAAATACAGGTCCCAAAGTCCATAGGACACTAACCCCTTACTTTGTCCTAGGCAAGTCTATGTTGATAATTCTGGTGTCTCCACAGTTCCTGGTGTTCTGGGGTTCCTCCAGCCGGCTGCTGGCCCTGCCGCCCTGGGGCTAAAACCTCGGCTCACGTGGACCTGGGCTCGGCTCGGCTCCTGCGCTCTGCGTGCTGCCGGCTCCCAGACCACTGCGCTGGTCCTTCCTGCAGGGTGCTGGGCTGTCCTCAGCGGGAGGCTAGCTTCTCTGTGTCGTTCTGTGGGTGCTGGGGCTCCAGAAGTTTTTCAGAGTCCTTTTTTACATAGTTTGTGGAGAATCTGGGGGCAGAGAGGCTTGGAAGAGCTGTTTCTACTCCGCCATCTTGGCTCCGCCCCCTCCCTGCCCATGTTTTTAACATCAACCTTTTTTTCCCTAGTAATGTAATATGACTGTGAGTCATGGAACCCAAGAAAAATAAAAGAAAAAGAAAAATTATAGGTGATCCAGATCCAAAGGGTAATGGAAAGATTCAAGGTGGGTGTAAGCAAACAGCATCATATTAGTAATGATAACTTAAATGCAAGAAATAGCACATCGAAGACAATAATAAGGATATACAGTGTCCCAAAAGTCTAAGTGCAGTTTTAAGCTTTAATAATTTCAGAAAGATAAATGCTATAGTTTAAAAAATAATTTGAAAGTTTAATAATTTATATTTAGTCTAATAATTTAATTTTTTAAAATTTTGGATAGTAAATTTTTAATTTTTTACAAAACTGGGCAAACTGCCATTATGCACTGTGTGTGACAGTTTCTGAATGACACTTTTTTAGACAAGTGGATTTGGTTGAGGAAGTCCTCTTGCTCAGCCTCCTCAGTTACTGATAGGTCTCTTTTAAACTTTTTTCTTGTGGAGTCATATCAAACCTAGAAAATATATCTATATCAACATAGATATAGATAGATCCACAAACATATATATTTACCCATCTCAAAACCTTTTTAGTTGGATAATCTTAGGACTGGGATCATAAACATAATCCTTTCATTTACTGAGGAACAGCAGATGAAAGGTTTTAAAAAGTTCAAAAACTGACTAAAATAATATATAGTACAAGATAGTGGTTACATTGAATTTAAACAAGAAATATATAAATGCTACCTTCAAATGCTATTTTAGAAAGTTTGTGTCACTTACACTTCTGAAGTTATTAAAGTTTAAACCTGAGTGGAGATTTTTCTGCATATGAGCAGAAAAGGCATGTCAATCATGTAGCCAAAATGAAAAAAAAAATAAAGGGACACCTGAGCTTTGCACGGGTAGATAGGACATGGGCAGGTAGGTGAGGAAGTGGGTAGAGTGCTGGGCCTGAAGTCAGAAAGATTCATCTTCTTGAGTTCAAATCTGACCTGAGACACTTGCTGACTGTGTGGCCCTGGGCAAGTCACAAATCCTGTTTGCCTCAGTTTCCTCATCTGTAAAATGAACTGGAGAAGGTAATGGAAAACTACTTCTATATCTCTGCCAAGAAAGCTCCAAATGGGGTCATGAAGAGTCAGACATGATTGAAAGTGACTGAACAACAATAATGTACAGAAAAATATGAAGAAAGCCTCTAGTATGTTGGATAGATGGTCTATGAATAATTTATGTAAGGGCATGAACAAGAGTGGTATAAGATGAGAAAGTGTAGAAAGGTTGCAATTTGTACCTATACAAGAAATGCCCACATTGATTCCTTTCTATTTATATCAATAAGCTTTCAGTAACTACCTACTCTTTGCCAGGCTTTGTTCTAGGTGCTAGCTATAAGGAGAAAAATTATAGTCTCTGTTCTTAAGTTTATATCATATTGGTGGGAAACCATATACACACATGTAAGTAAATATAAAATGTATTTGGGGCCAGGACACAAATCTAATAAGAAAAATGGTTTATGATTAATAGGATGGGGTTCCAAAGGCTACAATGGAAGATCAGAGATTAGTGGACCCATGGTACCAAATGAACAAAGTTGGAATCAGTGGGTATGGGAGTGTGGAGTAATGACTAGAAATTAGAGGTTTAGTCTAGGTGTCCTACAACTCAGAATCTTAGGGACTCTCAAAAAAGCCTTTGCCCTTAGTAGTGGCAAAGGTGGTATTGATCTGAAGGAAGAGGGAGAACGTAGGTGGGGATACTGGTAGTAGATGACAGTTGTTTAATCCTTAGTCTTGGAGTCCTGTGTCCAAGCTGTTCATAGGAGATTGTTGGAGATAGTCACCCTCAATCAAGTCATCTTAAAGATTTTCTGAATTGTCAATTCAACAATAGTCTTTGCCCTATATTCTATCTTTTGTGACCCTTCCATCTCCAAGATTTTATTCTATCAATATTCTAGCTTCTAAGAGATGGTGTGGCAGAGGGGGTAATGAGTTGTCCTCAGAGTCAGGTTGAGTTGGGTTCAAGTCTTCTGACACATGTAGACTCTGAGGCTTTGAACAAGTCACTTAACCTCTCTCTGCCCAGAGGTGCATTCTAATACTCTAAGGTGCCTGAAAATCGTAGATCTATAGGTAGAGGGAGTTTGGTCACTAGGAGTTCCCTATATTAAAACATCCTTCCCTGGTTGCCATTCTCCCATATGTATTATTGTGTCCTCCCTTAGATGCAAACTCCCTTGAGACCAGTGACTATTTCATTTTTCTATTTGTATCCCAAATACTTTGTACAGTGCTTGGTATATATTAAGTACTTAATAAATGCTTATTTCATTATACCTCTCATATATTTAAATCATGGCCCTGATTTAAAAACAAAAACAAACCTCTACGATTTGTAGATTTAAGAAGTTACTCCTGGGAGTTCTGAATACAATCAATCAAGTAAGCAATAAAATGGAGAGGATTACATTCCGCGGTTAGTAGCATACATTGCAGAAAGAACCAGGGCTTCCCCATCCTGTGATATCTGAGGGACAACATTCTAGGACAGGAAGTACTGAAGAGTATTTTTGAGAGTGCTGGATTCTGGGTAACCTGGTTTCAAGTCACAGTTCCTTATTTCTCTTAGTCCCAGTTTTTTCATCTGTAAAATGCCAGCAACACTCACACTACCCATCACACAGGATTCTTGTGAGTGAAACACTTTGAAAATTAAAAAAAAAAAAGACTAGATCAATGCTGGCAACTTCTTTCTTCCTCAAGAAGGCCCCTTGCCACAGCTAATATATAGTTGTTTTTCTTTTCTTTCTCCTTATCTCCTCTTCCCCCTCCCTTTCCCTGGTGTTCCACAACTCTGGGCAATGGAATTCCCAGCAGAGACGCCTAGAGAAGTACAGCAGGCAGGGTTCTCAGTAAACAAGCCACAGGAGGCAGTGATGTCAGGAAGAGCCAAGCAGCCGGGCTGGGGGTGGGGGTGGGGAGAAAGGATGGAGTACATGGGGCTGCAGCCAAGAAGAAGGGGCTCTCAACAGCATGAGCATGACTCAACACTGCAAGCAGCATGCTGGAAACTTTACAATCTGTCCTTCACACACACTTACAAAAAATATCTCCTCAGTGTTCCTTCCTCCCTTCCTTGCAAAACTAAACAGGGAGCCAAGATTGTCTGGTTTCTGATCCTGCCTTCCACCAGTCTCTCCTTTCTGGTTTCCTTCTCCACCCCCTTTTCTTTATACATCTAGTAGTAACCTGTGCTTAATAGAAACAGAGTTCCTAGATCCAGGGGGATTGAAGCCCTTCTGTACTCTCCCTAATGAAACAGTTTCCGTAATGTTAGATTCTGTTCCAGGTACACCATACTGTAAGAACAGAGAGGGACTAGGCCAGCTTGAGTAAACTGGAAAGCATGCTATACTGATAGGGTATAGGCTCTGGAAACCCTCCCACCCTCCCAACTTTCCCTGAACATTCTGGGTGCCCTAGACATTTTTTAGAAACAGGTAACCTATTTCACATAATTATTACTTAAGTATCCTCCTGAGGAGGTTACCCATAAAGAGGGTTAGGGTTGCTCTGGAGACCCCAAAATACCAACACTCCAGGATCTGCCGAATAAATTCAACTCAAGTCTTCTCAGCCAAAGAAAAGTAAAGTTTATTAAAAGTTCACTTATATTAGACACAGAGTAAGTCTGTGCTAGGTCATTCTATGGTGCTCTCACAAACATGAAGACAGGATGGGGTCTTATATACAGAAAGTTATGGGAGGAATCTAGAGGTGGTCTAGAGGAGGAGTTTGGGGAGGGTCTTCAGGAGAAGTCAGATGAGGTCAATGAGTGATTAAGGGTGGGAAGTTGCTGGAGGCTACAGACAATGGTGGGTTAGGGCAGTTCAAGGGTGGATTGATATTTTGATAGGCTCAAGGGTGAGAAGTCTAGTAACAGAGGTCTGGGCCCAGCCACAATGTAAGGCTTATGGCCTCATGCAAATGCCTCATCAAATGGGATGATTTAATCAGAGTTTAAGGGGGGGGGAGGGGTGTCCCAGAGCCTGCACCTCATCACTCCCAAGTCTTTTGTTATAATTGGAGTAAAAAAAATCAGTCTCTGACCAAGGGTGAAAAACTTCTCCCAGCAAAAGTGTTACTTAAACTTTTGAGAAAGTAACAGGATCAGATGATCTTGTAGGTCAAGTGTAAATTATTTTAGTGGGGCTCTTGCACTTCTCCTTATTTCTGGGCCCTGCAGACTTGCTTGTCAGATTTGTTTCTTATAGACTACAGGCCATTCACCTACAGTTGGTAGCCAACAGTGGGTACCAGTCTATATCCCCCCCATCATTCCCTGGATGCAGCCTTGCTTGGTTCTGATGAGTTAAAGGCTCAACTTTGACTTTATTGACATCTACCCTACCACTGCACAAGTAGTACTTTTCTGTTCCCCACGCCGTTGAGGTTTAGGGGTGCTTGAGACCCCAACATATATCTATATTATCTATATCCAAATGTGTTACTGTTAAACTAGCCTAGCCCTTCATTGTCTGTCATCTCCAGGTAGCCTTGAGCTATTTCCCACCCTTGATCCCATTCCTGGAGTCTGAACTCAGTTCTTCAAAGATCCTCCTTAGACTCCTCCTTAAGACCCTCCCCAAACTTCTCCTGTAGACCACCCCTAAATCCTCCCACAGTCTTTTCTGTATATATATTCTTGCCTTCATGAAGCAGCAATCTAGCAAAGTCTCATTCTTTGTTAGATTATTCTGGCCTGCTTGTCAATACAAGCTTCACATACAGTTAAGCTCCTTAAAAGTCTACCCATTAAGGTGAATCTTTAATAAGCTTTGCTTTACTTTGGTTGAGAAAGTCTAATTCATTTGGCAGGACCTGGTGTGTTGATATTTTGGGGTCTTCATTGCTAATCTCAAGTCCTCCAGTGAGGCTCCCACTTTCCCTGTTCCCTTCTTGCTCTCCGAGTACCTTGGAGGTGCTTTTTGGGCCTGATTTCTCAGGGCCCATTAGGTCAGATAGATAGGAAGCTGTATTGTACTCAACCTGACTCAGGTTTATGGTTTAGTTTGGTTATGTTGGAGGTCATGGGCTTAAGCACAGCTTCTGAAGCATGGAGGAATAGGATAGTTTAAAGTAACAGATTTGGGCAAAGATATTTTGATAGGATCAAGGGTGGGAAGTAGCTGGACAGTGGAGGGCTAAGTTAAGGTTAAGAATAACAAAGATTTGGGCCTAGCTATAATGAAAGGCTTATGGCCTCAGGCAAATGCCTCATCAAGTGGGAAGATTCAGTCAGAGTTCAAGGGGTTTCCCAGAGCCTGTACCCCTTCAATTCTACCACCAACCCTGAGCTTTCTATATCCATCTCTGGTCATAATGGTCAAATCAATATTACCATTGCTTCTATAAAAGATGAGTCAACCTATTGCTTTAAGAATCAACTCACCATCCCTGTTAATCCCCAAAAGAAAACTCTTCCAAGGCCTTTACTTCCTTACATATGTTATTTTTCCATATTAGAATGTATGCTCTTTAAACACAGGAACTGGCTCATTTTTATATTTGCATACCCAGTGCATAGGACAATGCCAGGCACATAGATAGTATTTAATAAACTCATTTTCACTCATTTGCTTATTCCAGAAGATCCAGAAATTCCAGAAGGGCTCTCTTTTGTCTCTATGAAAAATATGAGCTCCACTCTTTTGTACCTAAAGCCCTTCATACTTAGGTTGCACATTATATTTCTAGAATTATTATATGTTATGACCCTTTTATACACTCAACATTCCAGCCATACTGGCTTACCTGCTGTTCCCTATTCACAATATTATATTTCTCAGAGTCCCAGAGAAAAGCTTGAATTTTGGTGGAAGGGGGATTAGATGAGACAACCAGAATGTAATCAATATGGTCTAAAAGGATTGGAAAGTGATTAAAAGGCAGATGTGTCCTTCCTGACTCTTCTTTTTATCTCAGACATCCCCAGTTTATTCATCTTGGTATGATATTGTTGATGTTTAGGGGTCCTCAAAACAATGACTCATGGGTCCTTCCTTGAATAAATTCGACCCAAGCCTTCTTTCAGCCAAAGACAAGGTTTATTAGAACACATGTCAGGGTGGGCATGATTCTAAAAATGCACAGTATTGGCCAGACTGAATCTAAACCATTGGCTAGACTCTTGATAATCATTTAGTATCAATTTAATAATCTTAATAATGTCTAGAGTCTAAACTAATCAACCAGAAGAAGATCCTGGACCTAACAGCTTCTTTGTTCTATGAGTAAACTCAAAGAATACCTCTTCCTATGTCAACAAGGCCAGATGGGGCTGACTTTATGGCCATTAAAGATGAGACATTAACCCGAGACACTCACTACCTTGAGTAATGAGACTTTTTCTTACCTTAATATTTTTTTGGACATATACTATGTTATGGCATGTGTAATGGAAATGCAGATTTAAAGATCTTCCCTGCCCCTAGGCCCTTTGATTGGCTTAAGAGACTCTGAAAACCTTCCTTGATTTGAAAATATACTCTGCCTCCTAATAGGCTGAATGTGGTCACATGGAGCCTGTGGTAGGAGGCTTGGCTTTCATGAATGACCACACCTTGATGCTGTGTGATTGGGCAGTGGGTCAAGAGGGTAGTTACATTCTCTGAGCCAGGAGAAGACTATATAATCCCTGATTTGAGGCTTTGCTTTGGGGCTCACTTTGAGAAGTGTTGTGTGATTTGACCAGATGAGACTCTGGGCAGCTGTTGAGAGCCCCCTGGCTTTGAAAACCCAGATGTTGATGCTTCCCTCTCTGGTAACTGTGATTTTGGTATAGATAGTGGTTGGACAGTTTGGAAGCCTGTCTGTTTGATCTGTCTGTATACTCTGAAGTTCAGGGTGCTAACCTGTTCCCCCTGAACTAGAAAAATGATATATGTTTGATTGAAGTAAGCTTGTTAACCCATTTTAAGTTGCTTTCCTTTTGAAAAGCAGATCTGAGAACCTGTGTTGGCAGTCACCCTGGGGATATTGGGGTGCTTGCTGCTACAGGATGTTAATGGTAAAAAAAATACAGATGTCCTGGGTCATAATTTCAATCTACATTTTGTTAGCTCTCTTATTTCATTGTATTTACCACTGATTCAATTAAGAATTTCTTTCTCATTCCGTGATTAAGCATTTTTTGAGTGACACAGCCACCCTGAATTGGGATGGTTCTAAAATGTACTTGAGCCTTCTCATTCTTTTGTTCAGGCAGTCAGATTTTATCTGGCTCCATACATGTATGTATTTGACTAGCTTTAAGGGGATAAATGATTTAAATATGTATATCACCTCCTTTAACCAAACTTTTAGGTTGACACTCTTAAGGAATCTGAACAATTTAATGGGGGGCAAGATAAACCTTATATACAGAAAAACTGTGGGAAGAATCTCGGAGTGAGCAAGTAGTCTGTGGTGACTGGAAGGTAACAGAGAAGGACTCAGAAGGGCTGGGTACCCCAGGTGAATGCCAGGGACCTGGGTCATGTGGAAGAAGTCTAGATGGAATTAAGGAGTGGTGGTCTAGAGTGGGGCTAGGTGCAGATAATGAGGGCAACAATGAAAAGATTATTAACTGGGAAGGACCGGGTGCCCCAGGTGAGCACCAAGGACCTGGGTCAAGTGACAAAGTTCAGAGGAAGTTGGGGGGAGGAGAAGGTTTCCAGGGCCTATACCTCATCAAGATGACTTCCTTTATATCCAGATTTCAACATGCATCTCAATGAGTATCCCATAGAACTTATCCAAGAATGTTTATCTGGACAGACAATACAGTTGAATAATGAGCTGAACTCGGAGTTAAAAAGGAGATGGAGATTGGTCTGGATTGCTTTTAGAAAATGGCAAAGCATATTTTAAGCTTTTTACAACAGCAAAAGCCCAACTTTTCAATACAAACATTTTGCTGGTCTTTCTATATACCAACAAGAGTTGGAATACCATTACCTCTGAAGAATTAAATATGATCATCACAAAGAAGACATGGAAGGTGCATGGGACAGTTAACATATAATTGATTCATAACTCCAAAGAAGTACATGAGTAAAGGATGTCATCAAAAATCAAGACAGAAAGTGGAGACAGACTGACCACATATTGAGATTGAAAAATAACAGGTAGATGGCCAGAGAACTCCATGGTTGGAAAAAAAAAACAAAAAAACTGAATGCCCCCCCCCCAAACAAACAAACAAACAAAGGGTGATCTCCAACACATTGGGTGGGTCACCTGTAGTAAATTTTGGGGAGAACTTGGACTGAGGGTCATTGAGTGTGGAAAGGTATGGATGGGTAATGATCATCATTCAAAGAAACTCCCAAACTGATGAGGTCTCAGACTAATTTGAGTATATGAGAGAATATGTATTGTTTTTTTTTCCTATTAGAATGTGTTTCTTAAGAGTAGAGATTATTTTTTCATGTTGTATTCATAGCAACTAGAACAATTGTTGACATGGTGAAATTATGCTGATGGAGGAAATAATTCGGTATAGCAATTTTTATAGGAATTTTCCATTTTCTAGTTGTTGTCTTCCTTCAAGTTTCATCCTTAAATATCTAAAGGATGGCTTTGCCTAATGGAGTCACTCACCAAATTTTATGTAAATTTATTGTCTTGGTTATTTTTGTTGCCTTTCCCTTACCCAACCCCTCTACTCTGGCCACAATTGCTTCTTATTGTTTAATAAATTGATGTTCCTAATAATCTAACATCACAAGATTTTACAAAAAAGTTTCTATCCTAAACCAGAACTGCTTTTGGCCATCTTCTCTCTACGTGGTAAAAGGTTTCTGGCTTTTCTGGTCTCCAGGTTATGGTGATTTATATACATCATTGTAATAGTGTCATTATCTGTTCTTTCATCATTTTTCATTGATCTAAGAAGTTCATTATCTGACTATGTAGGACAACTGATTTGGAAATGCCTTCCATTTCAGTAACTAGTCATTTTCTGAGTGATAAAATGCAATCTATTTCTTTTTTGTGGTTATCTGGTGTTTGTCATGCCCAGCATCTCCCAACTTTTTTTTGAAGATAGTATTCATGATAAATAGGTATGAGGCTTCACCATAATTCATAAGTCTTTGAATTCTCTTGTTTCCAATTCCTGAGCCATATTTTCCAACATATATTTCATTATCTCTTGTTATGATCACTTTTTCATTAAAGTCATCAAGTGTTAAAGTACATATCAGTTTAACTTAGAGGATCTTATCAAGTCTGTCATTGTCTCCTCATTCACCGGAACACAAATTGATACATAAATGTTATTATTGTGGTTTTTTCCCCTTTTGCACCATTATCATTTCAATTTAAGAAGATTAAGTGCCTCCATGATGTGACATATTTTTGTGGTTTTGGATAATTTTTTTCCGTTCTTGACACAAATAGAGAGACATTCACACCTCATAAAGGGATCAGACCACAGAAATATTTTATAGTTAGTTTAAAACCCCCTTCACAACCTGTGATTAAGTATTGGACCTTCTGTGACTACACCAACCAAGATGGGGAGGGGAAGACAGACCCCTGCCCTTACACCAACACAATATGTCCTTCCAGAACTTTAAGTCCATTTGTCTCAGCTTTTGATGCAAGCCTAAGTAGAGAGGATTCCTATGATGCTTCATTCATTACTGCTGTGATGAATCATCACAGGAAGCCTCTCTCCTTAGGTTTGCATCAGCTTTCTTGACTACCATAATATAGTGTTGAGTCATTCTGAGCTTGTAATAAATACACTAAGACCCATCTTGTTCTTTTAGCTGGACTGCTGCCTCCCCTCAGCACACCCCATCTAGCTTGGATACATTTATCTGATTCTTTGGGCACAAAATAAGACCTTAAATTTATCACATTCAATTTCAATTCTCTAGCCTGTCAAGATCTTTTTGGATCCTAACTCTGTTGTTCTTTGTGATACCTATTCCTCAAAACCTTGTGCCACCTTCAAATTTGGTGAACTTAACAACAAACAATGTTTTTTTTTTTTTTAAAGGCAATTGGGGTTAAGTCACTTGCTCAAGGTTACATGGCCAGTCATTATTTATGTGTGGGTGCTCATTTTCTGAGGCCGGATCTGATCTCAGGTCATCCCAACTCCGAGGCCGGCACTCTTACTCACTGTGCCACCTAGCCGCCCCTTTAGGGCAACTGGGGTTAAGTAACTTGCCCAAGGTTACACGGCTAGGTTTTTGTTAGTGTGGATTAAGTGTCAGGGGCTGGCACTCACTCACTGAGCCACCTAGCTACCCCCAAACAATTCCTTTAATGCAAGTTACAGATGCTAAACCACATATAACCAAGGATGGATTCCTGAGATACTCCACTAGAGAACTCTTTCCATACATTTATCTATTGACTCATCTTGGAATCCAGTCACTCTCATTTATAAATTCAACTAGTTATTATCACTTATTTTTCTCCATAAAAATATGATGAAAGACTGTCAAAGGATCTGCTAAATCTAAGTGTATTAGATATCTATCTATAAAACTTATTAGAAGTGGAAAATGAGATGAGCCTAATACATGGCAATATAGTAAAAGCACTGGTTCTAGCATCAGACAGCTCCAGTTCCAGTTCCGGTTCTGATTGTTACCTTAATCAAGTCACTTAACCTCTGGAGACTGGGTTTCAGTCTTTTAATCTACAAAATGTTATTCTCTTCAAGAGTAAAAGATGAACAACATAATTTCCAGTTCATTTGGACTTTGGAACTTGAACTAATCCAAGGTACCTCTTTCTAGGTCCATACTTATCAATTTTTAAGTATTAAGCATTTATGATGTGCTAGGCATTGTTCCAGAAATACAAATACAATGAAACAACCCTTATTCTCCAGAAATTTACATTTAAATGGGAGGGAAAACAAATGTATTAGGTATGTTTGTGTATACATGTGTACATGCATATGTACATACACATACACACACACATATATACACACACACATACACACACACATTGGGTAGGTGGCCCAGTGGATAGCATACTGGGCCTGGGGTGAAGAAGAATATTCCTGCATTCAAATTTGGTCTCAGACACTTACTATGTGACCCTGGGCAAGTCACTTCTCCTTGTTTGCCTCAGTTTCCTCATCTGTAAAATGAGTTGGAGAAGAATATGGCAAACCACTTGAGTATCTTTGCCAAGAAAACCCAAAATGGGGTCACCAAAAATTGAACATGACTGAAAACAACTGAACCACTTGAAAAAATGTGTGTGTGGGTGTGTGTGTGTGTGTGTGTATGTATATAAAAGCTTGAGAGGAAGAATTCTCTGAGAGGCTTTTTGTCTAATTCTGTATATATCTTGGACATCAACTACCTTTTAGCCATTTTTTGTTCTGTCCTTTTCAGTCTGAGGCGTCCCCTCAAGCTCTGACCTCTAATGTTGCTCTCTGACTTCTTTGCCTCTATCTGCTGCTACTTTGGGGAGATATTAGTATTCTTTGAAAGTAAGACTACCCAAGCCCACATGCCTTGGAGCTAGTAAACACATTTTTAACCGTTATTAATCAGCCGCAGCCTTGCATTACAGATACATAAAATTGGACTCAGACTGCTTGCTGTAAGACTTCACTCACTCACTGTTCTCAATAGAAAGTCCCAGCTCTTATCCCTAGTTAAGTTGGGGCAACTGACTTCCATCCATCTCTTACTAGCAGTAGATTTCTTTCAAGCTGAGGAAAAGTTTCACCCCTTTTTATTTATTTTTCTGACTCCTATACCTAATGCCAAGTCATTTAAATTGCCTTGAAGCTTTTATGTAACTCAAAGCATCACTAGAAAACCTGGAAAGGAAGATGCAAAACTTGATTGACTCGACATTCTTTCTGTCAGGGCAAAGTCTGTGTACCCTTTACATTTTCTTATTCTTGAGTATTTCTCATTCTTGAGCTTTTTCTCTCTATAGAATTTGAATCCAAAGGATCCTTCTGCTTTCTCTGAATCTTTTGCAATCTACTCATCAAAAATCAGGGGTGGGAGACAAAGAGAAACACACAGAGATATCAAAGTAGAGTCAATGAGACAAAGAAAGAGAGGGAAAGAGACAGATCCTTAGAACTGCTGCTCAGTAAAGGAAGAAGTGTGATTTTAGCCTACATACCTTCTGTTTTCCTATTCGTTAATCAAGATAGAAGAAAAAAGAGTCATGGCTTCCTGGGTAATCAGACAGATGTTGTAATGGAAAGAGCCCAGGATTTGGAGTCAGAATACCAGGCTCTGTATCCTGTGTCTGCTAATTACTCCTTTTCTGATCTTGCACAAGATTCTTCCTTTCTCTAAGTCTCAATGATTTCCTTCTCTGTAGAATAAGGAAGTTGTCCAACATGATCTCTGAGAATTCTTACAACTCTGTATCTTGTGACCCTAAAGATTGATTGCAGACTGTTCTATCTAGCCACCGGCCTGGAAGGGAGAGAGAAGAGCCACTGTATGAGTCTCCCTTATCCTTTTCACCACTTTTGGTCAAGTGTAAGAGTCCAGCAAAGATTGTCCTTGCTGGTGTCTCCATAGGTTACTTTTCAGCTGTCCCCTAAGAGGTGAAGACTAGGTTCTACCTTCCATACTCAGCCAGATAAACAGACTATGAAATATTGGGGATTGTGCCCCTTAATCAAAAACTAGCATAGCCTCAACACTGTCTTTCCTTGTTATCAGAAGAAAGCAGCTCTTTACTTCAGCTACTTGGACCTATTCTCAGACATAGCATTCTAATGGAGGATTTCACTTAAAAGCATCAATTATCATTAGGATAATCTTAATCTTTAAAATATTTTACTTTAAAGAGAAGTAGGTGGCATGTTTCCCTCTATACATACAATGAAATGGTTAAGTACACCAGATTCTAAAGAGGATTCTGTCAGAAAATAGCCTTCTCTGATCCTGAGGTATGAAATCACCCCAGGCCACTCTCCAGTGATATAATATGTATCTAGACATCCAGAAAACTTGAGAGCATTGACTCAATAGTAATAGTACAGATTCCTAAGCACTTTACAATTTACAAAGTTCTACACACACACACACACACACACACACACACACACACACACACACACACTTTGCAAGGTAGGTAGAGGAAGTATTATCATCCCAATTTTCCAAATTATAAAACTGAGCCTCAGCTCAGTAATGTGGAATAATTTATTGATGTTAATGACAGAAACCAAATTTGAATCCAGAGCTATTTAATCCCAATTTAACCCTTTTTATTATAATCCATTGCTTCTAAGACACGAGCACATCAAATGCTCTTGGGAACTTATATATAGTATAAATCAAGGACTTTTGATTTTGTTGGTATGAGAATTTCCTCCACTGATATAGATCATAACGCCCTCTAATTTAAGAGTCAGTGCAAAGAGCCTTAAAACCATTGTGTGTGTGTGTGTGTGTGTGTGTGTGTGTGTGTGTGTGTGTTGACTCCTTTGGCAGTCTGGTGAAGACTACAGGCCTTTTCTCAGAATAACACTTTGGCCTCACCTGGCAAGATTCCTCTTCCTCTGCTATCCCTTTCTCTCATCCATGTGTTCCTTCCAGAAATGTCATTTGGAGAACAGATTCAGAGAGGCTAACTTTGCTCCTTTACTCTTCACCTTACTGGACTACTGACTCTCCAGACTTCTCTACGTTCCCCTCTCCTCTACCTTCAACTCTCTCTTAAGTGTTGTCCTCTCATTAGAATGTAAACTCTTTGAGGGCAGGGACTGTTTTTCTTTTTGCTTATATTTGAATTCCAGTGATTAGTGCAGAGCTTGGCACAAAGTAAGTGATGGGGTGATGGGGTGATGGGACGTGGACCGCTAAAGGAAAAGACCACGTCTCTGGAAGCAACCCAGTCACATACAGGCCTGACCCTGTAATTTCTCAGATAAAAGCTATCAGTACAGGCACAGGGTGCCTGCCCAAGGGCCACACCTCTGGCAAACCTTTGTATAAACAGAACTATCTTGTCCTTTTAACAAAGCTATGTCTGTTGACTCCCCAAATTTCCCAGACCACTGTTGCCTCTGCCCGAGGCACCTGGACCATCCTAGACTACTTGCACTTACGGAGCACTCCTTAATCCCATCCAGATCACCTAATTAGCCTACTTGACATTCTTCTTAATGTCCCTTTTGAATATAAGCAATAGCATCATCCTTATTAGTTCGCAGGTTCTCTAGAAGCTTTGCCTGTTTTATTGGTGCTACAGTAAACTTTACCACTTGACTGGAAGATGGTTTGAGTGTGTGAATTTATTCTAGGTACCGATGTCCTGTACCCTCACATTCTGGGGTTCCCAGCATCCCTAAGCTGCATCATAAGCATTTAATAAATGCTTATTGACTTGACTTATATATATTTGTAACAGAAAGAAATGCTCCATTTCATTTTGAGGTTAGTGAAAGTAAAGTCCAAGTCCAGTATGCTATCTCTTCTATCACATGCCCTCTCACACAGGATTTATTGTTGTAGTTCAGTACTGTCTGACACTTTGTGGTCTGCAGACCATACTGTCCAGGAAGCTTTTTTGTCAAAGGTACTGAAGGGCTTTGCCATTTTATTCTCCGGTGGATTAAGGCAAACAAAGGTTAAGTGACTTGCCTGGGGTCCTGTAGTAAGTGTCTGAGGTCATATTTGAACTCAAGTCTTCCTGATTCTTAGCCCCAGCTCTATCCCCTGAACCACCTAGTTGCCTCTTTCACACAGGATAAACCCTTAAAATTGCCTTTTAGAACAGGATAGCATGACAACTATAAACAAAAGTGTGAATGAATAGGAAAATATTAGAAAAATTCAGCAGAACAGCCTCACTGCACCAAGGTCTTACCTCACTCCTAAATTCTCTCTGTCTTCTCCATCACTTTGACTTCATCAAACAATACCCATAAGCTTAAAGGCGAATATCCTCCTGTAACACCATGACAGGTTGGTGCTTTAGGTATTGGGGAGAGATCAGCTGGTCCAAAGGAGCTACATCATGGGGTAAACAAAATCTAGCCAGGGCACTTGCTGTAACAAACATCCTGAAACCTTGGGACCCTTCCTGTCTCTAGATCTGAAGCAAACTCAGAATGTATGAAACGGGGAAGTAAGGATGGGGAGGCAGCTAAGGCCATTCAGTCAGATCCAAAGGACCCTCCACCCCCCAGCAAATATGTCACTAGATTTGGGAAGTACAGACACAACTAGAATCCAGAGAATTGAACATGATAGGGATTTGAAAGCAGAAAGGGGACAAAGCTTGTAAGATGATTGTGTGGAATTACCACTGTATGATTCCCCCTTTCCTCCCCTCCCCACCTCCACCCCCCTTTTCAAGTACCACTTAAGGGCCTCCAAAGCTTTCTATTTTGCCCTTTGAATGTTCCCATATCAGAAAACTGGGGCATACCAAAAAGATAAGCTGCTTATTCTTGCTTTCAGATTTTAATGATAATGTTCAGATCTGCTATCTTTTCTGACAGATAGTTCCCTCCCTGTGAATCATGGTTATCAGAAAATATTTGTGGGGGGAGGGGGGGGAATGGTAGAGGTCATTTAATACCTTGAGCAGTTTGCAATACCTTTCTTTCCACAGTTTATCCATCTGTAAAATGGAGGAAAATAACATGTACTAAGTAATTTACAAGGTTATTATACGGAAAACATTTCATAATCTGTAAACCACGATATCGAAATGAGATTTGTTATCATTACTAGCTCAGACTGCTGGCACAGATACCATGTGGTGGCTTGCAGCCTCCCACTGGGTCATGTTATATTGTTCATTTAGTCAAATGAATTATATTAACAGGTCTGGGAAAATAAGCAATGATCTAGGAGCATGGATTAAAAGCAGGGAGGGACCTGGACTGTCAATTAGTTCAATCCCTTCTTTTTCAGTGGTTGTAAGAGTATCAAAAAAGAGAAAAAAGAAGAAATAAATTCTTGCTAACCAAAAATAAATAAATAAAATGAAAGTTTAAAAATATCTTGGTTCTATCATTCACCACCTGTGTGTCCTTGGTCAAGTCCTTCAACCTCTCTTAGCCCCATTTTCCTCAATTAGAAAATGAGAGGATTAGATGGCCTTTAAGAAATTCTTTTCATGTTTAATTCTATGGCCTATAATCATGACATCAAATGAAGCACAAAGGTTATTTGTGTTATTTTGCATGCCATTTTATTTTATATTTAAGATTTGCATAGTTAGAAAATTATAACTTGTTTTTTAATTTTGCTAGAATAAGTCTTTTTTTTTAATAGAAATAAATTATTTTGGGGCGGCTAGGTGGCGCAGTGAGTAAGAGCGCCGGCCTCGGAGTTGGGATGACCCGAGATCAAATCCGGCCTCAGAAAATGAGCACCCACACATAAATAATGACTAGCCGTGTAACCTTGAGCAAGTGACTTAACCCCAATTGCTTTAAAAAAAAAGAAAGAAAGAAAAGAAATAAATTATTTCAATGGGTGGATGTTATGAGAATGGTATATTTCTGGTACAGGAGAGGGCCTGTATTAAGTACACTAAGACAGAAGGCATCAAGATGAAATTAAGTACAGCCCCCCTCTGGCAAGGGGTAGGTAGCATGTTTCATTTTCAGTCCTCTGGAATCAGGGTTTGTCTTTGCATTGATCAGAGTTCTCCCGTTTTTCAAAGTTGTTTTTCTCTATAATGTTGTTATCATTGAATAAATTGTCCTCCTCATTTTGCTAACTTTATTTGCTTCAGTTCACAGAGGTCTTCCCAGTTTCTTCAGAAACTGTCCATTTCGCTATTTCTTATGGTAGAGTAACTATCCATTACATTCATATACCACAGTTTACTTAGTAGTTCTCTAATAGGTGAACAACCCCTTAGTTTCCATTTTTTTTGCTACCCTAAAAAGGGCTGCTTTAAACATTTATGCACATATGGTTCCTTTTCTTCTCTCTTTTTTCTCTTTGAAATATATTCCTAGTAGTGGTATTTCTGGATCAAAGAGGCATGCACAGTTTACTGACTTTTCTGGAATAATTCCAAATTGCTTTCCAGAATGACTGAACTGATTTTTCTTGTAATTTTTGTAATTGTAATTTTTGTAATTTTTCTCCTTTGTCATCTTTAGCAATCCAATAGGTGCTAGATGGAATGTCAGAGTTGCTTTGATTTGCATTTCTCTATTAGTGATTTAGAACATTTTAAAAAATACAGTTGCTTATAGTTTATATTTCTTTTTTGAAAACTGCCTATTCATATCCTTTGACCACTTATCTATTGGGAAAGCTCTCTGAATCTCATAAATTTGAAAAAGTTCCTTATGTATCTTGGATATGTGTTATTTGTCAGATAGACTTGCTACCAAGATTCCCCCCACACTTTTATTCCTTATTTCCTTCCTAGTTTTAACATCCCTGGCTTTGTCAAATTACTTTTTTAATCTTATGTAATAAAAATTGTCTATTTTACACTATGTGATCCTCTTTCTTCCTTGTTTTGACATGAACTCTTCCCTTATCCATAGTTATTTTCTTCCCTGCTCTTCTGATTTGGTTAGATCACCTTTTTATTTGTCTAAGTCATGTAACCATTTGGAGTTAATCTTAGTTTATGGTGTGAGATATAGGTCTAGAGCCAAGGCTATTTTTTAAACCTTTTCTCATATTACTTCATTTCTCTGTTCTTCCTGAAAATGTCCTGTTTCATTTCTCATCCTATTTCCTATGCTTTTAATAACATTCCCTGCCTCTCCTCTTTCTCCCCTTCTTGAATTATCCCTGTAATTTAAGACTCAACATCTGAAAGTCTTCCCTGATTGTCTGGATAGTGATGGCATCTGCTCTCAGCCCTCATTCTGTTGTACATCTGTTTATAATGTAGTTAAGGATTTTGGACTAGATAATAATACATTTACTTTATGTTATGATGTATTTTTGTTTATACCGATGTCTTATTCCACAATGAGACCACAAACTCTTTATGACAGTCATAGCTTGGCATAAGGGATCAATGGGTGCACTTGGAGACAAAAAACAAGTTTGAAATCCACAAATGACAATTACTAGTTAGACTTAGAACTTAGACAAGTCACTTTGCCTCTCGGATCCTCAGTTTTCCAGTCTGTGAAATGGGGATAACAATGCCACCTACTGAAGAAGGTTGTGATGAGATTCAAATGGGATAATGTGTCTAAAGAGCTTTGCAAACTTTCAAGTACTATGAAGTGCCTCATTATCATTTAAGGAAAAAGGATAATTTTATCTGAACTTCACATTGCCCAAGTATCTACTATTTTGCTCTGCATCCAGCATGTCTCTATAAATGTTTTATGAATCAACAAATGAATAAATTGTGAGAGGCAGAACTATCATTTCCTTTTCTCCTTTCAACACCCAGAATATGAAATTGTAAGAAAATTAAATTCAGCCGTTGGCAGTGGATTAGATACAAAATCTGTAATTGCTAGTCAAACTTGTGTTTAGTTGGGGGATTTCTTTACAGGAAAATAGCAGCATCATAGCTAATCTGCTGCTGCATTTAGTTCTTGTCTTGCAAGGAAAATGGCTTCACTGGCATTAAGGAAGCCTCCTTTGGGAGAATTACCTGAGTTGGAGATTCTTCACTGATTCTTTGTCAATTGGAATAATCCCCATGTGGTGGTCTTGGGAGACTTCATGTGTGGAACCTAATTGTAGATGTAGAAGGGGATCACCTAAAAGAAATTACAAATATAGTCATCTGCATGTGTGAATGGTAAACAGACAAGAGAGGGACTAGTGTCCTCATTTCAACTAATAGCCTTTTCTTCCAGTTCTTCCCCTCCCCTCTCTAGAGCACACCCAGGAAGGTGCTGGGACTAGTTGAGGATTAAAATAAAAGCTTACATTTATTTAGCATTTATAGTTTAAAAGGGTTTTCTTATTATATTATCTCCTTGTTCCTCATAATGGGCCTTATGGAAGAGGCAAAGCAGGGATTGTAATCTTGATTATACAGACAGGAAACTAAGAAAGAATCAGAGGAAAAAATCTCTCCTCTAAAGTGACATAGGGAGTTACTGGTCATGAGGCTGAACTACCAGCCCAAGTCTTCTGATTCTAATTCTGTTTTTTGGTGAGATGAAAGAAAGGCCTAAGAGACAGAGTGCCTGGATAATTAATAATAAAATTATTAATTAAGCTAGCAGATAATCAATAAATTAAGTATAGCAGTTTGCTCAGAAACCAAAGACCAGGTATGGAGGCCACTGAATGTTCATGTATCCTTGGAAAAGGGGGTATCCTTATGGGTGAAAATCTATACTAATTTGCTAACAATTAATGAAAGAATAAATATTATAGTGAGAGATGGGTTTATTCTAATGAGGGTCTAGAGAACCTAGACTTTGATCAAGTCATTATTCTTGACAAAGAGATTCATCCCCACCCAGACCACTTAAGTTGAACACAATGGGTGGAATTTACCTAGATTAGATTCTCTTTACTCTTTAATCAGAAATAAACTTTCCCAGTTGGGTGGGGTACTGCTCAAGGCTAAGGAGAATGTCTCATCTTCAGCCCTGTCTTTCACAAGGATTGGGCTTTGAATGAGGAAATAAAAAGAGGAAAAAAAACCCTACTAATAATTGGTTATCAATATAATTAATTATATGTAAAATTAATATAATGTTTTATATTATTATATAATATATAATGTTATATATTATATAATAAAACAGATATAATAACCTGTATATAACATTGGTTATTAATATGATAAAAATAATTTTTCTTTATGGGTTGCTTTATGCCACTTTAATTCAATCCATAGAATGATAGGTGGAGAGCTAAAAGGCAATTTAGAGGTCATCAAGCCTAATCCACTCATTTTACAGATAAAGAAACTGAGGAACAGATAGTTCAAGTGACTTGTATAGGTTCATTCTTGTAGTAGATGTGGGAGATGAGATCAGAAGGAATGAATGAAGCATTTATTAAGTGCTTACTATGTGCATGGTAGTGCTAAGTTCTGGGGATACAAAAAGAAAAGAAAGACAATACCTGCTCTCAAGGAGCTTGCATTCTAACGGTGGGAACAACATAGATAGAAGGTTATGGTTGCAAATCAGACAGACAGGTCCCATAGTCTTTACAGTGCAGCTGTTCCTTTTTTGTTATTTTCCCTTATAGAATGATAACAGTTTCTTATGTTAAACCATTTTGACCAGTGTCAAGGAATTTGGTGGCAAGAACTACCTTTTCTGGATCTTCAGGAGCTGTGGCTACAGCACTTACAGAACCACTTGCCAGGCTTCATCTCGTGTGTGGTACACTCTCTCTCTGTACCTTTCTGAGAAAGATTATCTCAAAACCAGAAACAGATTTTTGTAAGACTGAGGAGACCTGAGTCCTGGGACCTTCCCTCCTTCCCTTGACGTCCATCAGCGTTAAGCCCTTCAGGAATTTTAGGAATCTCTTAGAGCCCTTTTTCCTTCTTCACTTTGATGATTGTCAAATAAGGATAGGTACTTTTGGATTGGCTATCCCCTATTTCCTTGTTTCTTATCCTTGGAGAAGATTTCTCGCACAGATTGTAAACCTGCCTCCCAGCCAATGGAAGAAGGGACAGTGGTGGGAGGGGGCTTGACTGCTTTAGGCTGTAACTTATTGTTCCAGCTTCTGTAACAGGCCTCCTCTAACTGGATTCCTCATGAAGAGGACCACTCTCTTCCCAAGGGTCAAGGGGAAGAGAATAAAAATTTCCTGTTTTTATCCTGAGAAATGTCCGTGTTCTTTTTTTTTTCTTTTTGGAGGGGGGAAGGTAGGACAATTGGGGTTAAGTGACTTGCCCAAGGTCACAGGGCTAGCTTTGTGTTAAGTGTCTCAGGCTAGATTTGAACTCAGGTCCTCCTGACTCTAGGCCTGGTGCTCTATTCACTGCACCACCTAGCTGTGCTCCCCTCTGGGTTCTTTTTTTTTTTTGCTATTTGGAGGGCAATTGGGGTTAAGTGACTTGCCCAAAGTCACATGGCTAGTTTTTGTGTTAAGTATCTGAGGCCAGATCCCATCCTAGGTCCTCCTGACTCTAGGGCCAGTGCTCTATTCAGTGTGCCACCTAGCTGCCCCTCCTATGTGTTATTGATTAAATTTTGAATGGAGTTTTTCACCCCATACAATCTTTAGAAATGTAATTTCCCAGTGGGAAGACTTAGAGTCTGGATTTGAAACATTTTTATTCCCAACATTTTCATTCAGGCTCCGGGTTTGTCTCTATTAGGTCTTCCTGACTCCAAGTCCAGCATCCTATCTACTATGCCTGCCTTTCATCTACTCTTTGGACCTTTCAACAGGCTCTCCCACTGATGAGGTACAAACTCTGGGAACCCCCTAGAACTCTGATTGAATTTTTCCCATTTGATGAGGCATTTGCCTGAGCCCAAATCTCTGTTACTAGCCTAGCCCTCCTTTGTCTAACTAGCTCCTACTCTTGATCCTCCCAGACATTCCATTGTCTCATTTCCAGGTGGCCTCCAGCTGCTTCCTACCCTTAATCTCTCATCACTGGAGTTTGACCTCATTTGACTCCTCCTGAAGACCCTCCCCAAACTCCTCCCCTAGACCACCCCTAGATTCCTCCCATAACCTTTCTATAAGACCCCATCTTGCCTCCATGAGTGTGAGAGCTCCAAGAATTATCTAGTGCAGACTCACTATGTGTCAGATTATTCTGATCCACTTGTCCAGTATAAGCATCACAGATACCAAGCCTCTTTAAGAGTCTACCCATTAAGGCTAATCTTTAATAAACTTTGCTTTTCTTTGGCTGAGAAAAGACTTTGAGTCTAATTCATTCGGCAGGACCTGGCATGTTGGTATTTTGGGGTCTGGAGCACTCCTAACCCTATACCTCAAAATCTCTTGGCAATCTTAGACCTCAATATTTTATCTAACCCCTAACATCATTACCACCATCCTTGCTTTCCTTCAAGGCTCAGTTTAGGCATCAACTTAAACAGGCTGATCTCCTCAGGCATCAGGATTCTTACCCTCTTGGGTTTATTTTCTTGTATCTGTACTTGTTTCTCTCCCAGGAGAACATAAGCTCCTTCAAGGCAGGACCTGTTTTAAATTTTTGTCCCTGTATTACCAAAACCTAGCACCGTATATTGTGTATAATGGGTATTTAGTATATTTTTTTCTGAATTGTTTTTGAAGGACAGAAACCTGGTGCAAAACAGTGTATCAGCCCGGAGAATATTGGAAATAGGGAATTAGAAAGCACATAGCCTCAGGCTGCCAAAAGTCATTTAGGCCTGGTGAAGGGTAGCCTGGGGCAAAGTTGTGAATTATACAAAATTTATCTTCAAGACCTTCTCAGACTAATTCAATTTACCCCAAGCTAATATACCTCTATTTGGTACAATATATGCCTATGGTTGGGGAAAATGCAAATGACTCACATGGAATCCTGGTCTTTCTGGAGGTTTTAGGGTTGTTCTCACCACCTTATTTTGCACAAATAGTATTACTGTGCCCATTTTACAGATGAGGAAAGGGAGGCTCAGAGAGTCCAAATAACTTGCTCAGGGTCACTCCTGAAGTTTGTGTCAGAGCAAGCATTTGACAGTGTTTCTTTTTTTTTTTAATTTATGAAGTAACAAACATTTCCATAACATAGTAGAATTTAAAAAAAGATGATTGCACATGAGACTACAAATCTGTAAATGTACAATTTGCTATTCTTTTTAAATATTTAATAAAGTTATCATGTAGCTTTCTTTTTTTTTCTCCTTCCTGCCACCCTAGAGATGGCTACCATTAGACATAAATATGGATATATATGATACAGTGTTTCTTGACTCCAAAAAAGATGAAGACAAAATCTTTGGCCTCAGGGTTCATATAGTAGGGGAGAAAAATAGGAATGAATGAAGCATTTATTAAGTGGTTACTGTATATTTATTAAGTGCTATACTAAGTGTTGAGGATACAAGTAAAAAAATTAAAACAGTTCTGCTCTCATTTTCTGATGAGGGAGAAAACAGAAAGTTCTAGCTGTAAGTCAGATAGAAAAGTCCCATAGTCCTCAGGGTGCAGCTGTACCTCTTCTTTAATGTTATTTTCAATAATAAAATGACATAAGTTTCTAATGTTGAACCATTTGACCAGTGCCAAAGACTTTGGTGAGAAGACTTTTCTTTTCTGGGCTTTCAAAAGATCTAGACTAAGCATCAGCAGGAGCAGCTGCCAAGGTGCATCTCCATAGGTGTTCCTTTTGAGAATGGTAGCCAAGGACATTGGGCTTAAATTAGGGTTAGGTTCCAAGTCTCTTGGGTTGGAGGTCTTGGGCTGTCTCCAACTGGGTCTGAGGGGAAGGTAGTCAAAGTGGTGGTGATGGTCTTGCCTGGCACATATTACCCTCCTTCCCCCTCAGGATACTCTGCTGCCTCTTCTAGGCTTGAAGAGTCCTTAGCCAACTGGGGTGCAGCGCGACAGCCTGGGAGTGGCAGGAGGGTCCCTGGCCTATCAGAAACAGGCTACAGGAGGAACCCAGAAGGCCAAAAGGACCGTCAGCAAAACAATCTTAAGTGTCGACGTGGCAGTAGAGAGACTTCCTGGTTAGGAGACTTCCTGGTCTGTTACACCGGAAACTCTTAGCCAGATGAGCTGACGGGTCCATGTGGGCAGTGGGTTACCACCCCTCACTCTCGGGGCAGTACGCGATTGGCTCGCAGTGGCGGGGAAGGCGGTGCTAATGACCCAGAACTGGAGGCTAGATAAAAGGAGGCTGCCTGACGGGGCGGAGAGTTCTGGGAGGAGTCCAGGGAGAGACCTGGCTGAGTTCGCGTGTATGTCCTGAGTGAATAAAGAAAATTACCAAAATCAGAAGGGTGTTCTGCATGGGTTAAGATCTTCCAGAAGGCCTGGAAGCTGGAGACGTCCAATGCCGGGAAAAGGTAATATGTTCTTGTAGGTTTGAGGACCCAGGAACCCTAACATAGGCTGGCTTACCTATCCCATGATATGTGAGCAAAAATAAATATAATATTAAATGAAATGTAAGTATATAGGAGAGATACAAAGTACAGTGGGCTCCAATAACCCATCTTATCTCTGTGGGAGCTAGTGTGAACCCGGGCTTCACCAGAAGAAGCTGTCAGGGAAATTATGGAAGCCTGACTTACCTGAAGACAAACTCAGGGCAGGAATGGAGTTGTTTGACAACATGAATTGCTACAGTTTGAATTACATGTGTAATATAACTATGAAGAGTCATTCAATTTGAAGAATAATGAGAGGTTAGGGTGAGCCAATTGAAATTTCCATCATTTTAATATTTCAGGACAGCATTCCATATCCCTTTTATACCTAAAGATCAATATTGAATTGAGGCCAGGATCTACTGTCAACAAATCCTGTAAGCTCAGTTTGGCAGGAGGAGAGGGATCCCAAGAATTTGCAGGCAGTCACTGTCTGGTGGCCCATGGCTATGCATCCTTGGGAGATTAGAGTTCTTAACCTTTTTAGTGTCATAGACCTCTTTGGCAGCTGTATGGTGCCTGAGACACTTTTTAGCATAATGTTTTTAAATGCATAAAATTAAATATAAAGGATTACAAAGGGAATCAATAATATTTAAATGCAATTATCAAAATGGTTTTTAAAAAGTTGGTGGACCCCAGGTTAAGAATCTGACCTTTATAGATACTTTGGGGACATTCTAAAAGAAAGAACTTGGATTTTGGCTTGAGTATAGTGCTATCTAGTTATGAAATTCTACACTCTAAACCCTTGCTGTTTAATCATTAATTAAATTAATTTATTAAGGGACAATCTTTTTCTTGAGGTTTTCAAAAGCAGAGCAGGCACCAATGTGGGATGCTAATGTTACAGTTGCATCTTAAGTAAAACCTGGGATTCCCATTAGTTGCATACACCTCCATTGTCCAAAACCCACATAACTGTCACCAAGATACCATGAGGTCCTCTGAGAGACAACTTTAATCTGAAGGGGATAAGGGAAGATTTCATTGAGGAAGTGGTATTTAAACTAAGTTTTTAAGGATGGCTAGGATTTCAGTCAAAAGTGTATGTATGAGGGAGGAGGGAGTGGAGTACATTTCCAGTTATGGAAAAAGCAAACAGGGGCAGCTAGGTGGTGCAGTTGAATAGAGCACTGGCCCTGGAGTCAGAACTTAACTTCAAATCCAGCCTCAGACATTTGACATACTTACTAACTGTGTGACCTTCGGTAAGTCACTTAAGCCCAATGTCAGTGCCTTCTCCCCTCAAATAAAACAAAAAACAAAAACCAAACCTGTGCCTATTCAGTGACTTGGAGGTAGGAAATCACTGGATGAGTTCAGGGACCAGCAGTTCAATCAGAGCAACAGGTCATGTAAGGGAGTAGTGGTAGTACCAGTAGATATAATCACAATAATAATAGCTAACATTTATATAGTACCTACTGTGTGCCAGGAACTGTACTAAGTACTTAGAATTATTATCTCATTTGATCTCACAACAACCCTGAGAAGCAGGTACTATCATCATTATTTTACAGCTAAGTATACTGAAGCAGAGGTTAAGTGACTTGTCTTGGGTCACACATCTACTAAGTGTCTGAAGCTGGATGAAACAAGGCTTTGAAGGTTTGTTGAAGCTGATTTGTTTAGATCCTACAGTTTCAGGCTAAGGTGTTTAGACTTCCCTTTAAGTAATAAAGCCTTAGAATGAGGAATTATAGTGGGGGAGAGGACTGAAATGCAATGATGGCTATGGTAGTAGAAAGGAGGGACAAACAGAATCATTACGAAGGTACAATTCACTTGACAGGATTTCGTTATTTCTGCCTCTAGGACCTGCCCCTACTCCATTATGCTCCAGACATGCTCTCCCATGGGAATGCTTCATTCTATGGAAACTGACTTTTCCTTTTCTCTCAGTTTCATTCTTTTTTTTTTCTTAGAGAAAATTTTCTTTTAAAATAAATTATCCCCTTATCTCATCGCCTCCTCTACTTTTCGTTTGTACTCGGGTCTTCTTCCTTGCCTGGCATCTTTCTCTCCCCTCCCCCTCCCTCCCCTCCCCCTCCCCCTCCCCCTCCCCCTCCCCTCCCCCTCCCCTCCCCCTCCCCCTCCCCCCTCCCCCCTCCCCCTCCTCCCCCTCCCCTCCCCTCCCCCCTCCCCTCCCCCTCCCCTCCCCCTCCCCTCCCCTCCCCCTCCCCCCCTCCCCTCCCCCTCCCCCTCCCCTCCCCCTCCCCTCCCCTCCCCTCCCCCTCCCCTCCCCTCCCCCTCCCCCTCCCCTCCCCTCCCCTCCCCTCCCCCTTCCAATCATCTCTATTTCTTTTCTTTTTTTTTTTTTTTAAAGCAATTGGGGTTAAGTAACTTGCTCAAGGTTACACGGCTAGTCATTATTTATGCGTGGGTGCTCATTTTCTGAGGCCAGATCTGATCTCGGGTCATCCAAACTCCGAGGCCTACGCTCTTACTCACTGCGCCTCCTAGCCGCCCCTTTAGGGCAATTGGGGTTAAGTAACTTGCCCAAGGTTACACGGCTAGGTTTTTGTTTGTATGGATTAAGTGTCGGAGGCCGGCTCCGAACTCAGGTCCTTCTGATTCCAGGGCTGGCGCTCTATTCACTGCGCCACCTAGCCGCCCCATCTCTATTTCTTAATATTTTTCTTTACTCAAGGTCCACCTCTGATAACACTTCTTCTGTTAAGTCTTTCCTGATCTTTCCAAGTAAAACTTATTTTATCTTTCTAAAGTTTTCCTAGACCACTGAGTTTGTCTCCTTCCTTTGCCTTGATCATATTCTACTTCATTTCATTCATATTCAGGCACATGTTTTATCCCTCTTTTAGACAGCAAGTTCCTCAAAGGCAAAGGCAATATCATCAGCCAAGGGTGGGCTGAAACTAGTTAGAATTGACCCCTGAGAGCTGATTGTTAATTTTTAGTGTGAGCATTTATACCTCAGAAATTAGCAATTGCTACAAATCATGTCTTGATATATTGTTTTGTTGATTGTTTAGACTTGAAGATGATGGGAAATATTAATAATAAAGATTAAGTTTATATCATATGTTCATCCTACTCCCACCCCCAAAAGCCAATTGTTAAACATTTGCCAGAGTATTCTGGCCCCTAACTCACAGAACAGTACCTTGTAGACAGCAGTCATTTAATGCATTTTTATTGAACAGATTAAATCATTGGGTACTACTCCTTATGGTCATCATCTCAAAATACTAAAAGTTTTTTTTTTTTTCCTCTGGGAGGTTCCAGACATATAATACTCTAACCCAAATGAACACACCTTGAACTACGGAATTTTTTTTAGAGGCCATAATGAAAGAATCACAGAGGAACAGTGTGCTAAAGCACCTCTCAGGGCATCTTCAGTAGTTCAGGCTGTATGTGATTAGGAATCCTCTCTATAATATCTCTGAAAAGTAGTCATTGACTTAGCTTTTCTCAGCAATACAATGATCCAGGACAATCCCAAAGGACTAATGATGAAGCATACTATCCACCTCCAGAGAAAGAACTGATATTGATTGACTACAAACTGAAGCATGTTATTTTTCACTTTCTTTCTTTTCTTTTCTTTTCATCTTCTTGTACAAAATGGCTAATATGGAAATGTTTTACATCATAGCACATGTATAACCTATATCTTGTTTGCTTATCATCTCAGGAAAAGGGGGAGAAGGAAAGGGAGAGAAGGATAGAATTTGGAAGTCAAAACTTTAAATAAAAATGTTAAAAAATTGGGCAAAAATTAATCATTGAACTTTTGTGTGAAGAACTCCAGAAGGGAGACTACACTCTTTGAGGATGTATTCTGTCCCACTTGTGGACAGTTTTGATTGCTTGAAAGATCTTTCTTTAATGAGCTTCAGTCTGCAAATTTTGTCTGGCATTCCAAGTTCTATCTCCTGGTGGCAGGCAGAGAAAGTTGAATTTCTCCTCCACTGATAGACCTTCAGATACTTGAAAATGGTTTCAGTGTCCTCAGCATAATTTCTCTTCTCCAGCCAGAATATTCCCAGTTCCTTCAGTCAATCCTAATATGACCTTGTCTCTGGTCTTCTCACAGACTTGGTCATCATTCTCTGAATTCTTAAGAATATTTTGTTACTGAATTTTTTTCAGTTGTGTCTGACTCCCTGTGACCCCATTTGAGGTTTTCTTGGCAAAGATACATTTCCTTCTCCAGGTCATTTTACAGATGAGGAAACTGAGGCAAACAGGGTTAGGTGACTTGCTCAGAGTCATATAGTTAATAAGAGATCGGTTTTGAACTCATGAATATGAATTTTTCTGACTCGAGGTCTGGCACTCTATCCACTGTACTACCTACATGCTCAAATAAAAGAGAGCTTTTGTTGTTGTTCAGTTGTTTCAGTCATGTCTGACTCTACATGACCACATTTTGGGGTTTTCTTGGCAAAGATAATGGAATAGTTTGCCATTTCTTTCTCCAGCTCAATTTACACATGGGAAACTAAGGCGTACGGGGCTAAATGACTTTCTCAGGGTCTCACAGCTAGTAAGTGTCTGAGGCCAGATTTGAATTCAGGTATTTCTGACTCCAGGCCCAGTACTCTATCTACTGAGCTATCTAGCTGTCCTTATAAGGATCATATTTTCAATTAGGAGTTAATTTAGAGATTATGTAGTCTGGTTGCAATCATTTTACAAATGAGGAACCTGAACCTTGCAGTCAGCTTGTCACAATCTTTCCTAAAAATTTCAGAACTGAATATGGTATTCTAGATCTTATCTGATCAGGGCAGAGAATATACAGTTGGACTATTGACATCCCACTGTCTAGAGTCATCATCCAAACCTTCTCTTCTCCCCTAAGAACTCCAATAACATGCTTCTCCTCATCCCCAGATGAGAATTTTGACTCCTCCTTCACCAGAAATTGAGGTCTCCTTATATCACATCATTTATTCATCTAACTGTGTGACCTTGGGCAAGTCACTTAACTCAAATGACAAAAAAGGCTCAAAAAGAGGAGAAGAACGCCTTAAAAAACCAAATTTGCCAGATGGAAAAAGAATCTCAAAAGCTCACTGAGGAGAATCATTCCTTCAGAATTAGACTGGAGCAAATGGAAGCTAGTGACTTTATGAGAAATCAAGATGTTGTTAAACAGATCCAAACAAGTGAAAAAATATGAGGCAATGTGAATTATCTCATTGAAAAAACCACTGACCTGGAAAATACATCCAGGAGAGATAATTAAAAAATTACTGGACTACCTGAAAGCCAAGATCAAAAAAAAGAACCTAGAAATCATCCTTTAAGAAATTTCAAGGAAAATTGCCCTGATGCTTTAGAACCAGAGGGCAAAATAGAGGTTGAAAGAATCCACCTATCACCTCCTGAAAAAGATCCCTAAAAGAAAACTCTTAGGAATATTATAGCCAGGTTCCAGAGTTCCCAGATTAAGGAGAAAATATTACAAGCAGCCAGGAAGAAGCAATTTGAATATTGTGGAAACACAATCAGGATAACACAGGATTTGGCAGCTTCTACACTGAGGGATGAAAGGGCTTGGAATATGATATTCCACAGGTCAAAGGAGTTGGGATTAAACCAAGAATCACCTACCCAGCAAAACTGAGTATCATGTTTCAGGGGAAAATATGGTCATTTAATGAAATAGAGGACTTTCAAGCATTCTTGAGGAAAAAAACAGCTGAATAGAAAATTTGACATTCAGATACAAGAAGTAAGAGAAGCTTAAGAAGGTAAACAGGGAAAAGAAATCACAAGGAACTTATCAAAGTTGAACTATTTACATTCCTACATGGAAAAATGATAACTGCAACTTATGAAACTTTTCTCAGTATGAGAATAGTTGAAGAGAATAGAAATGTGTGTGTATATATATGTGGATACACATATATACATATATATGTATACATACATATATTTGAATAGGAAGGGATGATAATTAAAAGGTGTAATTGAGAGGTGAGAGAGGAATATAGTGAGAGGAGATGGGGTGAGACAGAATGGGGTAAATTATCCTATATAGAAGTGGCAAGGGAAAACTGTTACAATGGAGGGGAAGAACAGGAAGGCAAAAGGGAATGAGTCAACCTTACTCTCATTGAATTTGGCTTAGAAACGGAATGACATACACACTAAATAGGGTATCTTACCCTACAGAAGAGGGTAAGGGAATGAGGGGGAGGATAATGGAGGGGAGGGCAGGTTGGGGGGGGGAGGGAAGTTGGAAGTTGGAAGCACACACTTTTGAAAAGGGGCAGGGTCAAAGTAGAGAATAGAACAGCTGAGGGACAGGATAGGATGGAGGGAAATATAGTCAGTCTTTCACAATATATCCACTATGGAAGTGTTTTGCATAGCCACACATGTACAGACTATACTGAATTGCTTATCTTCCCGGTAAGGGTGGATGACAAGGGAGGAAGGGAAAGAATCTGGAATTCAAAGTTTTAAAATCAAATGTGCATATGTATATATATATATATATATATATATATATATATATATATATGTATTATTATTATTATTATTTACCTGCAACTGGGAAATAAGATATACAGGCACTGGGGCATAGAGATCCATCTTGCCCCACTGGAAAGTCGGAGGGAATGTGGGGAGGATATAGGAGAGAGCAGATTGGGGGAGCGGATATACATTGGGATCACTGTTTTGGGGTGGTAGGTACAGGAGAAAATTTGTAACTCAAAATCTTGTGAAAGTGAATGATGTAAACTAAAAATAAACATAATTTAATTTTAAAAAATTTTGGCCTCAGACACTTAATTAGCTGTGTGATCTTTGGCAAGTCATTTAAGCCCAATTTCCTTGCCTTCCCCTCTCCAAAAACAAAACAAAAGAAAACAAAAGCATGGCTTATAGCTATAAACATTTACAGCTAGCAAATGTGTCAAGTTCAGAGCTGTTCCTTGCAGTGGGCTGCTCAGTGCCCACTGAGCATGATCCTGAGATGCGAATAAGAAATGACCAGGCCATGTGGGTAGTTCAAGAAAGAAAGATGAACTCCCTTTATTGATTCTCAGGACAAGGTTTTTATAGAGCAAGGAGACAAAGAAAGGGGACTCAAGTTTTCCTATCATTACCTTAGTCTATTGTATCCTGGAAGTAGCACAGAATAGATAATTTGATAAAGATTTGTTATCTAGGAGACTAAAGTCTTAGGGTAAGACCTTTGATCTAGGTCTCAGGTTACATTGGAGAAAATAACATTGGTCTTGAGTTTTCAAAGGCATGGTAACATTTCTTGCAAATTCTTTCACAAATGGAGCAGTTTGTATCCCACTTAAAATAGAAGACAGTTGCTGACATTAAGAGGGAGGCAATTAGTCCTGTGATTTAAAAAGTCCAAAAGTCAGTTCTTATTAGAAAATCAGATATTTCTTGAAGTGCAGGCTCCTCTGAAGTCTGTCATTGTGTAATGTTGCATTAGAAGGCCTATCATTCTGTGAAAAGGTGGGACACCAAGTCATTTCTTCTGGGGTTGTCCTTGTGAGGGACCCTCTGATCCTCTTTTCTGTTTTCTGTATCTGGGAGGTGATTCGTGGAACACACCTGGACATTCTGTGTTGGCATCTTCAGTAGTCATCATCAGTGTCTAAAAAAATATAAGCACAACCTCACCTCTATATAATTAAGGGGCGGGTCTTTTTTTTCTTTTCTTTTCTTTTTTTTTTTTTTGGAGAGCAATTGGAGTTAAGTAACTTGCCCAAGGTCACATGGCTAGGTTTTTTTGTTTGTGTGTGTTCGGTGTCTGAGGCCAGATCTGAACGCCAGGGCTGGCGCTCTGCACCACCTACCCGCCCCGGGGCAGATCTTTTCAATTACTTTATTTGGGAATATGTACTTTTTCAAATTGTTATTCTGCTGGTGTATGCCCATTTTTAATGATGCTTAAAAATGTTTTAGGGTATATAAGGCAGTAGCTAATTGCCCTTGTGATATATAGGTCCAAATCCAAATCACCTTATCATTTTCGTCAATAGGTTTCACAGAAAGATTAAAATGATTTGCCAGTGTAGGCAAGAGCATTATCAGTTTTTGTTTCTTTAGGAGTATCTAAGAAATGAAGAGCAATGGAAATGGAGTGAAAAAAACAATGCTTCTCCTTACAGAAGTGTAGCTACAGGAGTAATCATATTAAATTGAAGGACAATAATTTTGCTCTGTCCATATAATGTAGCTTTATTAAGTTAATTGAATGGGAGTTTTCACAGTTACAGAAAATGATAAAAATGTTTTTAAGTTTTAAATTTTTTGAATGGAAATATAGTCATTGACTGTTGCCTTTTCATTTCTGAGGGATGTTACAGGGAAAGGGAGAGGACTCTACATTATTTAAATAGTATCTTATATTAGGGCTAAAAAAGTCAATTCTTGAAGAAATGGCAACAATAAAAATTAAATTACAGGTTTTTAGTGATACACTAAAAGTTTTCTTTCCCATTTCTCATTTACCTTTAATAGGTGTGTAAGTCATAGTTATGATAAATTGTTAACCTTCAACCTAAAAAGAACTATAATGCTGACATATGACTCAAAAAATTAAATTTAAGTTTTAGATTCAAGAAAACTCAACTTTCATGTTCCAGTTGCTTAGATCACAAATTTAAACTGTGCTTGATATTATTTATTTCACTCTGAATATCAGTATGTGCAAATTCTTATGAATTAAAATATTTGGGAGTTGATATTCTCAATTCTTATTTACCTTTAAACAGCAAAGATTATCCAACCTTTAAAGTTACCAAAACAAAAGTGTATGAGAAAAAAGTTTTCATTGTCACATGGATATATTGTATTTTTTTTTAAATAAGTGACATCCATTTGCCAAATTAGGTTTTAAACTTGTAGGATTAATAGGGGTGGAAGTGAGAGAAGGTATGTGAGAAAGGCATTTTGTGCATGATTTAACTATTCGCCTGGCCTGTTCTCGAGTAAATGTGAAATTACTTATTAACATCCTTGAATTTTGAATGTAGAGATAAAGGGCAAAGTGCTGGGTAAGTTTGTATTGTTAATTTATCAACTAAAGCATTGCCTTGTTGAATGGGCTCAGGCAAAGATGTATGAGAGTAAACATGAGAAATCCAAAAAGGACCTTCTCCACCTCTAACTACTTGCTGCAACTGAAAAAAATAATTGATATAATTTTTGATTATTGAAATCTGTCTCAATGTTCCTTAGAGCATAAAAATAATATTTACTATCCATAAAAACATTAAGAGGTTGAAATTGTTCCTTAAAAAGACATAATAGGGGTGGCTAGGTGGCACAGTGAGTAGAGTGCCGGCCCTGGAGTCAGAAGGACCTGAGTTCAGATCCGGCCTCAGACACTTAACACACACAAACAAAAACCTAGCCATGTGACCTTGGGCAAGTTACTTAACTCCAATTGCCCTCCAAAAAAAAAAAAAAAGCAAAAAGACATAATAAACATTTCATTCTTTTGGGTAAATGAGGAGTAGAAATAACTTCTGTTAGCTATCTGTTTATTTTAGGCCTCAGTAAAAGACTTTATCTGCTAGTAAGAGAGGAGAAAAAGATGTTATTTTGGAGATGACTCATTGTTGATTGGAATGTAAAATTGTATTATCCCTAGTTCCTAGATACAAGGTCAATAGGATCTGCCAGGTAGGGTCTTCTTAGATTAGCATTTCAATTTGTGTTTTAATATAAGGTTACTGAATATGTACAGGGAGGGAGCCTGAAGTGGTTGTCACACCTAGAATAGCTTCATACATTATCATAGCTACTAATTGAGGGTAGGTAACAATGGTTTTTTTGGCTTTGATGAGGGAGATAAATATACCCTTAAGATATTTTGTTGCCCATATAGGGCTCCAAAGGGAATTCAGGTGTCCTCAGTACACTGATTTCTATAGGGGTATTACTATCTATCCTATAGACTTGGCACTGCTGAATGACATTTTCAATAATTTTAACTTGCTCTATTGCTTATTTTGTAATGGTTCAAGGAGAATGAAGGTTTGGGGCTCCCCTTAGGGTATTAAATAAGTGAATGAGCTGATGTGTTCTTTACTCAATTTATATCTCTTGATAATTTTTGAAAATCATTTTAAGTTTTCACATTATCTCTTTGAATTACTCTTTTTTTTTTTTTAAAGCAATTGGGGTTAAGTAACTTGCCCAAGGTTACACGGCTAGGTTTTTGTTTGTGTGGATTAAGTGTCGGAGGCCGGCTCCGAACTCAGGTCCTTCTGATTCCAGGGCCGGCACTCTATTCACTGCGCCACCTAGCCGCCCCTTGAATTACTCTTTTTGAGGGTTAATAATTTTTTTCTCTTATTTTATGTCCTAAATAATTGTATGGGGTTACAACTACATTTTACCATAAACTAACCTGAGTGGCTTGAAGTATTTATTGCTAGCCTTGCTACTTATACATGGAGTGCAGGACTAAAGCCCTGACTGACAAACAAAAGGATGAGAGAGCTTAAGTAAATTCTAAGACCATCTCAATTAAGGGTGACTGGTGTTACACAAACTCATGATCCCCATAATGGTTTAATCATTGTGTGAGAAAGAAATTTTCCTAATTGGATAAATACTATGAAACAAGATAACGTGTCAATTGAAATTATGATCCAGAATATCTGTGTTTTATTTATCATTAACAATTCATAACATGATACATGCTCAGAAAATCTTAAGATAAGAAAAAGTCCCTTTACTCAAGTTAATGCCTCAAACTGAGGGTCTCATCCTTAAGGGACCATAAAGTAGGCTTTGTTAACAGAAGGAGAGGTATTCTCAGAGACAAAGCTAGGTCTTTTTGGAATTTATGATCTCTGGATGCCTGTTTTAAATCCTACTTCCAGCCTTATCTGGGCTCTGGAGTGGCTGACATAGAAAGAGTTTTTTTGGTAAAATGAGGCCAAACAGCCTGTTTGATTAATTTAGATTTTAGCCAAAATAAGATATTAATGATTATCAGAGGTCAGTGAGCATTCTCTATTTTCCTGACATTACTTAACAAAACTAATTTAAGTATCACAAAGCATGTTAGCCAAAGGAGAGAAGAAAAAATATATAATAACTATATCTCAAACAATTAAAAGCTGATTACCGTATTTTTAAAAAGCTATTAGTTCCAAAATTCCTTTAGTCAATGGGAATATCTTCAGGTGATTTTTAAGTAGTTTGCATAAACTTCTGTACATTTTCTGATTTTAGGTAAAAATATAAAATTTTCCAATAAGCTAACATAAACAGAGTTCCTATCCTTTACTGATTATTTAGTCTGATCATAGGAATCAGGCCTAAGCAGAAAAAAGTATAAATGTGTGAATATGGTCTTAAATGCTTTTTATCTTAAATAGCAATTTTTACCAATCACAGCTTAGAGCTAATTACAGTTCATTCTATTCTCATGTAGCTGCTAAAAACAATAACGATCTGCTAGGTCTTTTAACATATAAGGGATATTACTTAACATTTTTCTTTCTCAAATTTAAACATCCTGGTGTAATAGCCAATCCTTATTAATCTTTTGCAACTTTTTAGCAAGTTAGGTTCATTATTTAAGAATTGCATTACTAAAACAAATTCCTATCCTAGTCTGATGATTTTTCCTATAGAGATAGTTTCCAGGGGTCTTGACATTATTAAAAAATAAGAATTAATATAGACCAGTGGCTGAAAGTGATGCTCCTGCTTTGCTAAATCTCATACATGCAGGAGGAATGTAATAAGGTTTTTACCTAGTTTCCTCTTTCACATACAGTAATCAATTAACAATTCTAGGTTTTAGCATTGAGAAACTAAGATGATCAATTTTACAAGTTTCATAAATGACAGCTAAATTATTTTTAGCTGTAGCAAAAACATTAAACTTCTGATGAAGCCAATTGTGTTCCTAGATCATATAAAATCATTGATAAAAAGGATGGATTATCTTATCTAGTACAGACAACTATTGGTTTTCTTATCAGTAGCAGGGCTCAGAACTTTTAACAAACAAGCCCCCAAGGTAGCTGTTGTCCCCCTCCCCTTCTTCCTTTGCCCAGTGGGGGACCGTAAGTTTGCAAGTGTGGGGGGAAGGGTGGAACTCTGCTTTCCTAATTTGATCTAGGATGAAAGAAGTTAATAAGATTGTATTGAGATAGGGGCAGCTAGGTGGTGCAGTGAGTAGAGTGCCGGCCCTGGAATCAGAAGGACCTGAGTTCGGATCCAAGCTCAGACACTTAACACACACAAACAAAAACCTAGCTGTGTAACCTTGGGCGAGTTACTTAACCCCACTTGCCCTGAAGGAAAAAAAAAAAAAGATTGTATTGAGATACCCTCTACACTTGAGTGGGGAGGGAAGAACCTCCTTTTGTAACTACAGGTAAATTTATAACTACCTGGGTTTCTATATTGCAGATATAAACATTATAAGACAGGGTTTAGCAGAACTGATAAAGTAATCATGACTGTTTCTACACAGATTTATTTCCTTTGTCTTTTTAGTTCCAACAAAAATCAGATAAAACTTTTGTTTTATCTAACACTATTTCTGGCTAATAATGATTATCCAATCTTTACTATATAATAGAATTGTAGCACAACTCAGAAAGGCCACAATAACACAATGATGTTAGTTGAATTTTCAAATCACCACATGCAGAAATAATTGATAGAGAATTTAGGCTTTTTACTCTTCTTTTTCAAAGTTGCAAAGTCTGAATTGTGGATTGAGGTTGCCTAGTAAGTGTGGGGCAGCATGCTCTGCCCCAGGGCTGCTGTTTGTAGAGCCCTTTATCATGTATCCTCCCTTTATCTAGATCAAGGAGGGCTGTTTAAAATCCTTCTGCTCTCTCTCCTCTAGTGATGAGAGACTTTTAAAGAAAGTTTTCAGCTAATTTAACCTATACTGTGAACTTCAGTGGTGTCTAATTTTTATTTTTTTGAAAACAAAAGGCTTTTAACGTCCAGGTACAGTATGGAGAAGCTGGACAAAGTCCAGTGGTGCAAATTTTCCAGACTTTACTAGAGTCAAAACCCTTTACTCCTAAAGTTTTTCAGATCTTTATATGTTCTAATTTTGCCTTAGTGCCAAATAAAATTAATTTTCGGTTGCATCCTGATACACAACACTTTTAGCTTTAGATGAGGCAAGAGAATGGTTAAATGCTTGCTAGTCTTGCCTTTTTAAGCTGAGGGGAAAAAATTCCCTTTTTACTTTTTATTATTATTATTTTTTTTAATTAAACAAATGCTTTATTAACTTCTGGTTTACATCATTCATTTCCACCAGATTATGAGTTACATTTTTCCCCCATTTTCCCTACCCACCACCCCAGAATAGCAGTCCCACTAGATATCCCCTCATCCAATCTGCTCTCTCTCATATCTTCTCCCATACCCCCTTCGACTTTGCCATTAGGGCAAGGTGAATCTCTGAGCCCTACTGCCTGGACATCTTATGAAACATTTAATTTTAAAACTTCGATTTTCAGATCCATTCCCTTTCTCCCTTGTCACCCACTCCCTCTGAGAAGATAAGCAATTCAGTATGTGTTGTACATGTATATCTACGCAAAACATTACCATAGTAGATACATTGTAAAAGACTGCTTATATTTCCCTCCCACCTGTCTCACCTCCCACCTGGTCCATTCCCTACTTTGATCCCGTCCCTCTTTGATAGTGGGTACTTCTAACCTCCCCTCTCCCCAGAATGCCCTCCCCTTCATCATCCCCCCTCTCATCCCCCTTTCCCCTACTCAGGAGAGTGAGTGAGGGGAAGATATTCCATTTAGTATGTATGTGATTCTCTCCTTGAGCCAGCTTCAATGAGAATATGCTTTTGCCTTTTTGCCTTCCTGTTCTTCCCCTCCCCTGCAACTACTTCCCCTTGCCTCTTCTACATGAGATAGTTTGCCCTACCCTGTCTCTCTCCATCTCCTCTTGCCACTTTCCTCTCTCACCTCTTGAGTTCACCCCTTAAGAATCATCCCTTCCTTGGGGTGGCTAGGTGTCGCAGCGAGCAGAGAGCCAGCCCTGGAGCCAGAAGGACCTGAGCTCGGATCTGGCCCCAGACACCCAACACACAAACAAAAACCCAGCCACTTGAACCTGGGCAAGTCACCCAACCCCAATTGCTCTCCTAAAAAAAAATATAATCATCCCTTCCCATCAAATTCAACCTGTGCCCTCTATCCATGTATACCTGTGAATATATGCCATGTACCCTTCTTCAATTATTTTCATAATGAGAAAGGTTTCATCAAACACAGTTATTGTTTTTCCATGTAGGAATGTAAATAATCCAACTTTGATAAGTTCCTTTTGATTTCTTTTCCTTGATTGCCTTCTCAAGCATCTCTTGCTTCTTGTGTCTGAATGTCAAATTTTCTATTCAACTCTGGTTTTTTCATCAAGAATGCTTGAAAGTCCTCTATTCCACTGAATGACCATATTTTCCCCTGAAACAAGATACTCAGTTTGCTGGGTAGGTGACCCTTGGCTTCAATCCCAGCTCTTTTGCCCTCTGGAATATCATATTCCATGCCCTTCGATCCCTCAGTATAGAAGCTGCCAGGTCCTGGGCTATTCTGATTGTGTTTCCACAATATTGAAATTGTTTCTTCCTGGCTGCTTGGAGTATTTTCTCCTTGATCTGGGATTCTGGAACCTGGCTATAATATTCCTGGGAGTTTTCTTTTTGGGATCTTTTTCAGGAGGTGATCTGTGGATTCTTTCAACCTCTATTTTGCCCTCTGGATCTAAAACATCAGGGCAATTTTTCTTGAGAATTTCTTGAAGGGTGATTTCTAGGTTCTTTCTTTGATCATGGCTTTCAGGTAGTCCAATAATTTTTAAATTATCTCTCCCGGATCTATTTTCCAGGTCAATGGTTTTTCCCATGAGATATTTCACATTGCCTTCTATTCTTTCATTTGTTGGATCTGTTTAATAGTATCTTGATTTCTCATAAAGTCACTAGCTTCCATTTGCTCCAGTCTAACTCTGAAGGAATGAATCTCTTCAGTGAGCTTTTGAGATTCTTTTTCCATCTGGCAAATTTGACTTTTTAAGGCATTCTTCTCCTCATTGCCTTTCTGAGCCTCTTTTGCCATTTGAGTTAGTCTAATTTTTAAGGTGTTATTTTCCTCAGTCAGGCTGTTGACTGTCATTTCATACTTTTCTTGCATCTTTTTCATTTCTCTTCCCAAATTTTCCCCCACTTCTCTTATTTGCTTCTTAAGGTCCTCTATGGCCTGTAGCCAGCTTGTATTTTCATTTGGGGCTTTTGGTGCAGGAGTTCTGATCTCACAGTCCTCCTCCATGCTTTCAGCCTCTTTGCCCCTAAAATAGGAGTCTAATGTTGAACTTTTCTGTTTATTTTGTTTCATTTGCCTAGGCATATTGCCACTTAATTACTTGATTTGGGGGCTTGTTGCCACAGTAGGACTCTGCCACCAGACAGGGGAGATTCCGCCCAAACGTGGGGTCTTCACAACTTCTGCCAGTTGGGTGGCCTCTGTAAGGCCTCCACCCACTCTGGCAAGTTGGATACCCACCCCAAACTTCCCCCCCAGACCACAATCCAGATCCAGGCAGTTTAAAGCAAAAGCGATTAACCCCCAGACTGATTGCTGGATCTTCCTACAGTTCACAGACCAGGAGCTAGAGCCACTGCTGAAGCTGCAAAATGTCTTTTGTGCCTCTGTTTCTTCAGCAGCTTTTTGCCCCCAGGGGAGGAAGCCACGTGTTCCCCAAATACTGGTCCCAAAGTCCATAGGGCACTAACCTCTCACTTTGCCCTAGGCATATCTGTGCTGATAATTCTGGAATCGCCACAATTGCTGGTGTTCTGGGGTTCCACCAGCTGGCTGAAGGCCTGGCTGCCCTGGGGCTAAAACCACGGACCTGGGCTTGCCTCTGCGGGCTGCACTGTCGCTTCCCAGGGTGCTGTGCTGCCTGCTCTCAGAGCACTGAGCTGGCTGCTCCCTGCAGGGCTGCTGGGCTGTCCTCAGCAGGAGGTTAGCTTCTCTGTGCTGTTCTGTGGGTGCTGTGGCTCCAGAAGCTGTTCGGAGCTCCCTTTCACATTGTTTGAAATTTGTGTGGGGCAGAGCACATTGGAAATGCTGTTTCTACCTACCTTTTATTATTTTGATTAATATTATTTTTAACAGCCTTTCCCACAATCAAACTTGGCCAGAGTTGGATTGGAGGAAAGTAGGCCCTTAAACCTTAAGACTTGTGTTCACATTTTCCATGCAAATTTGTTTTTTCTAATTTTTATCCTGATATATTTTTGTATGCTTTTTGACTTGCTATAAATACTGTATAAAGACAGCTGCATTATACCTAATTGTTTGTGCCACCTTTGGCACTTTCATTCCTGATGTTAAACATATCTTTAACATATTCCATAGGAAAAAAAAAAAGCAGAAATTGGGAAATGCTAGGTTTCCTTCTTTTCCTAGTTTCTCAGTTTTCTCTTTTCCTTCTGTTTCCTATTCTATTACACCACCCTTTGGAAAACCCAGGGTACACTGTTCCAAACACACTAAATAAAATTCCTCTAACTGTTCCTATATAGTAAAAAACCCTCTTTCTTTCACTACTTTTTTAACTTGAAAATATTGTTCCTGATCTTTGAACTGTACCCTATGCATTTTCCTATGGCGATAGAAAGCTTTAAAATCCCTATATCAGCCTGGTGGAATAGAATGACTAAGAATTGATTGAAAAAATTTCCCTTACCCTGTGACTTGTGATTTTTGGAGCTCCTTCTGCTTGTAAGGGCCATCTCTGCTGTGGACCTTCCTTTCAGGTTCCTATGTGTCCCAAGTGGGCACCATTTGCCATGGGCTGCTCAGTGTCCAGCACTCAGCATGATCCAGAGATGTGAATAAGAAATGACCAGGCCATGTGGATAGCTCAAGGAAGAAAGATGAACTCCATTTATTGATTCTCAGGACAAGGTTTTTATAGAGCAACGAGACAAAGGAAGAGGACTCAAGTTTTCCTATTATTACCTTAGTCTGTTGTTTCCTGGAAGTAGCACAGAATAGATAATTTGATAAAGATTTGTTATCTAGGAGACTAAAGTCTTAGGGTAAGACCTTTGATCTAGGTCTCAGGTACCTGCTAATGCAGCCACAGTCATAAACGTATACAATTGAGAGCCAACGTCAAAGCCAAAGCTGCAATCCTCAAGTCATCATGTTTAAAGCTGACCACCCAAAGATACCTGAGTGCTGAATCAAATATTTTGGCTCTCAATAACTAAAAGCTTGGAGTATAACCTATTGATCTCAGAACTCAAGTAATATCCTTATAAGTATAACCCATAATAAAGACTTCCGGAGCTAACTTGATGAAAAGTGGCATCCCAAAGAGATTCTTGTTTCAAGTCTACTATTAGGATTTAATATCTGAGTTCTGAACCAGGCTTCTTTGGCTCCCCATAGTTCCTTCACTCTTGTCTAGGACGAAGCAGTATTCTCTCTCTTGTGAAGTCCTATCAGTCAAATACATCCATGTACCAATTGTCTGCTTCCTTCTCTCATTGCCATCACTGCTATTATTATATTTGTCACTCTTTCTCTTGCATCTTCAAGCTCTCCTTAATCATTCACTCCTTCACAGCTTTATACAAACACAACCACATCTCCCCTCTCCTTTAAAAAAGTCTCACTGGATCATACCGTACCCAGAAGCTATCAGCACCTATCTCTCCTCCCCTTTTCAATTAAACTCCTTGACAAAGCTGTCTACATTGAAGTCTCAACATCCTGTTTTCTCAGTCTCTCCTAAATACTTCAATATGCTTTCTAACCTTATCATTCAACTGAAATTGCTCTCTCCCAAATTATCCATGATCTCTTAATTGCCAGGCTGATTGGCTTTTTCTCAATTGCCATCTGCCCTGACCTCTGTAGCTTTTGACATTATTGACTGCCTTATCCTGTAAGATATTTTCTTCTCTGTAGGTTTTCATGTTATAGCTCTCCTAGTTCTCTTATCTGCCTAACTACTCCTCTTTTGTCTCTTTTGCTGGATCTCATCCATTCCATTCTCATTAGCCATGACCTATTTTCTTTTCTCTTTTTTATTTATCATGCTTGATCTTATCAGTTCCTATAGATACAATACCACACATAATTCCAGATCTATATATCCAGCCCCAACATCTTTCCAGTCCATCATCACTAATTGCTTTTTGCACATCTTGGACTGGCTATAATATAAGTATCTCAAAATAAATATGTTTAAATATGGGAATCATTAATTTTTTTTCTCCTTTCAACCCTCTTTTCTTCCTAACTTGCTTGTTACTATCAAGGGTACTATCATTCTCCCAGTCACTGAGGCTGACATCTTCATCATCATCCTTTACTCTTCATTATCACTCACCTCACCTATCCAATCACTTCCCAATCTTTCATTTAGGTACTCAACTCTCCACCATCCTAATTCAAGCCATCACTTCTCACCTGAACAATTGAAATATCTTTCCCACTGGTCTTCCTGATTCCAGTCTGCAATGGCAAGCACAGAAGTAGTTCACACCTTGTTTCAGCTATTGGATTAATACCTTGTTTCAGTTCAAGTTTCTTTTGAGCCTTGTATCAAGTCTGTTAAGAAACAGAATATGTGAACCCCACAACTTGTGAACCCTAGAACTCATGAACTCCTACAACAGGAAGGGGATGAGCTAACAACCATATTAAGGAGAGGTCTTGACTAGATAGAACAGAACTGAGAAGAGGACTCTAGTGGTGGCAAAATCAAGAAGGAGAAAACTTGTGCTATCCTGGCACTCTGTCTGCTCTGTGTTGATGTTTGTGATACTTTGTACAGAAGCCCTGGGATCTTGCTGGAAGCCCTGAAAGAGGATTTTCTGGTTGTATGTTTACAACCAGAGTTGTGTGTTTTGGAGGTCCTAGGACATTACTGATGATTTGTGCTGATCTCTTGGACCTTATTTGTGGGTCTGTGTTGATTTCTATTTTGATCATTTGTGTTGAGTTCCCAGACCTTATTGGTGGGTTTGAGTTGATTTCACAGGCAGATAGTGAATTGATGATGGTGCTGCCAATGTGTATGAATATTATTGGAGCTCTGTCAAGCTTTGTCTTCCCAGAAAAAGGAACTGTGAAGAACTTGAGATGGCTTGGACACTGTGAACTTCAATATGGAATGGGAACTGGATGAAGAACTGGACAAGGAGCTGGGGAAGGAACTGGGAACTGCCTGCCTTTGAACTGAGGTGACAGTTGGAGCTGGGACCATGGAAGAGGAACCATGGAAGCTGAGAGCCAGCCTTAAGTCAAGCTGAAAGAAGACTTTACTTGGATACTGTGTTCTGACTGAAAAGATTATGATTTACTGTGACCTAGGGGTGGAGAACTTTGACTTTTATACTTTGTGATTGAATTAAGGATTTTGTGATTGACTAAATGAATGTACTTTGTTTAAAACTATGCAACCACTTTGGTGAAAACTATGTGGCTATTTTAGTGTTAAGTTTTTGAGCTGTGGCATGGTACATACTGTATTTTGATTTTCTGTTATAAGTTGCAACATTTTGAATGCTGTACCTTGATTTTCTGTAAATGTTTTGCTCTGATTTCTTATTGAATAAATAGAGAACTCACTATACTATGTAATTATAAACTTGAAAGCTGTTCACAGCAGCAGCCCTCTGGAAAGCTGCTCGTGCATGGCTTTACACAGTCTCCCCGCTCTAGTCCATCTTCCACTCAGCTGCCAGAGTAATTTTCCTAAAGCATGAGACTGACCATGTCACCCATCTCCTCAGCTAATCCCATTAGCTCCTCATCATCACCAAGATCAAGTATAAAATCTTCTGGTTTATATCTGACCCTCTATCCAATCAGGGCCCTTCCAACCTTTCCAGCCTTTTTATATTTTACTGCTCTCCCACTCTATGATCCAGTTGCACTGGCCTATTCATTCTTCTTTGCACACAACACCCCACCTCTAATTTCTGTGCACTTGTACTAGCTGAATGACATTTCAGAAGTGCTTCTCCATTTCATTTCCACTTCTTGTTATTCCTGATTTTCTTTGAGATTTAGCTCAAATACCATCTTCTGAGGGAGATTTTTATTTGTTCCTCTATCTCTTGTGTCTTCTTCTCTGACAGTGCCTTCCATCTACTTGGTGTGCATATACATACATCTACACACATATGCACACATACATTCACACACATATGTATACATATATAGTATATCTTTCATATACCTGATAATTTACATGTTGTTTCCCCTATTTAAAAGTGAGCTCTTTGAGATCAGTAATAGTTTTTTCCTTGATTTATGTCCCCAATATTTTCACAGTGCACAGTGTTTGGTACATGGTAAGTACTTGATAAAAGTTGCTTGGCTGACTGACTTCCCCCATTTTGGACCCTATGCCTCTCTTAATGATGCCTGAGGTTAGGGAAGGATATTTTGGGAACACTTGGGAGGTTATGTTTTTATTTACAGAGCCTTTCCTCCTCCTTTCAAATCACAGCATGCAGTTGGTCCTGATTTGATGATATGTGGAAAGCAGCAAACACATTATCACTGACCCAAGAAATATTTCCTGTTAAATACCAACCCCATGGTCTTTGAACTGTCTGGAATATAGCAGGTCAGTAGGGAATCTGTGTAGCTTGCATTTCTCCAAGTCAAAGAAACCACATTTTGTTTTTCCACACCAAAGTCAATATCAAGTCTTTATCAGGAGCTGCATCAGACCTCCCCCTCTAATGTCTGAGTCAATAAATCGATTTCACTCTTCGAACTTCCTCATTGCCCCAGGCTCTGATGGTATGAGAGATGCCTTTGTGGGTCTCACAGGCAAATCCAGGGTATCTCAAAATATGAAATCCAATACAGCCAAGGGCTCCATGGACTCACACCTTCTGGCCCTTAATGTCTCCTAGCCTGAAGTTGCAGCTCATCTTCAGACAGCCTGATCCCTCATCCCCTGGCAGAGGAATGGGGTCAGTCAGGCCCCGGAGCTTCCCAGAAAGCTGGCAAATCTTTAAGGCTTTCTGTAACATTATTGACCTCCTCCATCAACAGTATCTGGTGTTGCTCCCAAATGGTACTAAGCAAGGGACAAAGAACGTCATTTCATGTTCCAAATTTAGGAAGATAGTTTAGTCAAAGTAGTACTTACTTGTCTTGGAATCAGAGGACCTGGGCTTAAATCCTGATTCTTCTCCTTGCTACTCCTATGACCTTGGATAACTTCACCTCTCACTAACTCAGTTTCCTCTCATACCCCTTAGATAATTTAGTTCTTTTAGAACAAGATGGTCAAATTAACATAGTCCTAGATTTGATTACAGCAAAAGTGAGTGAACTAAGCCCCGATTACTTAGAAAAGTAGCAGTATTTAAGAAGAAGCTTTATGAAGCTCCCTCACCAGAAAATCATTCTTTCATTCATTAATTAATTTACCCATCCATCCATCCATCCATCCATCCATCCATCCATCCACCTATCCAGTATTGTTTTCAATGAGCTCCTGCACAGGATTTCTCAATAAGGACAGGTTTGGATGGGAATAAATGATTCCACCAAAAGTAATCTAGATGTATTTCTAGGTAGCATGAAGATCTGGGTAGGAAACTGAACACTTTAGATACATAAGTGGTATTTTTGTCACTACTGCCAAGTAAAGATAGATGCTTCTGAAGGGCAAGATTGATTTAGGAAGCAAGTGGTTAATTAACATCTTCAGTGCCTCAGATGTAAAAGACAATAGATATGTAAAATTCAAGTTTGAGGAGATGATTAGGAAGAGTGGAGTTTGCATTTCTGGGTCAGGGATTTAGATATAGGTTCTTTGACAGAGATAGAAGATACCTAATGAGAGCTAGTTTTATGCACACATAAACATATGTATATATATATATGTATATGTATAACTATATATAGATACATACATATAGATAGATAATATGTAAACATTTGTATTTATGGGTATATGTTTGTAAAGATATGTGTTTGTTTATAAGTATACCTATTTTTATGTATAAATCTATAGTATAATATATGTATGTTTATGTGTGTTAAATACGTGTGTATATAAGGTGAGAGTTCCAAATCTGATAGAGTTTTAAACTGAAAATGGAGAAGAGAGAAACTGCTTATATTTATCTACCAAGAGAAATTAAAAAAACAAAAACAAAAACAAAAACCAAAACCAGTAGGTATTATAGGAAGAAAACTATCAGTTGAGAGAATTGGCAATCCATAGCATATAATAACAAAGACAAGTGGCAACAATGCAACTGCTAAGGCTTCAGATGTCATACAGCTAATGCATAAGATAAACTAGAAATTTTGATTCAAGTTTGTAAATTTGACTATATAATGTAGACATCACAGATACTTTGTAGAATGTGATTCATGACTGAAACACAGCTAAAGATGGATTTGTCTAGTTTAAATTTTAGCAGATTAGATGTAAAAGAAATGGATGGTAATGTAAAAATTCCTTTCAGGAACTATAATCATTCTCTCTTAGAATGAAAAAACCTTGAGGTTGGTTGATAAGCATTTATTAAGCACTTACTGAATGCCTGGGGACACAAAAAGGAAGCAAAAGACAAGCCCTGCCCTTAAGGAGCTCATAAATATCAACAAACAAGCCATATACAGGAAAAGAAATAATTAACAGGGAAGGCACTAAAATTATGAGGGCTTGAGAAAGGCTTCCTAGAGAAGACAGGTACTTGAAGGAAGCCCAGATAGCCAGGAGGCAGAGAGGAGAAGAGAGAATATTCCAGGCATGGAGGATAGCCAGAGAAAATGTTTGAAGATGAAAAATGGAGTTTCTTTTTTTATGGAGCAGCAAGGAAGCCAATGTCCCTCAATCAAAGAGTGTGTGGTGAGGAATAAGGTGTAAGGATCCTGGAAAAGTAGGAGGGGACTATGTTATGGAAGCAATTTGAATGCTAATAAGAAGGTTATACTTAATTTATATTTAATCAGCCAATTTTAATTTATATTAATCATTGATATTATATCATCACATAATGTTTTGTTTCTATCAATTATTATTAATTTACATTTAATTTATCTTTAAAATTTATGTTTAATCCTAGAGGTGATAGGGAAACACTGTAGTTATTTGAGTTTGGAGGTGACATAACATGGTCAGACCTTGGCTTTAGGAAAGTCACTTTGGTGACTGAATGGAGGATGGATTGGAGCTGGCAGAGATCTGAGGCGGGTAGATTCACCAGCAGGCTATTGAAGTAGTCCTGGCTTGAGGTGTTGAGTTCTTGCACCTGAGGGGTGTCAGTGTTAGGTGAGATAATGGGGAGCATATGAGAGATGTTGTTGGAAATCAACAGGCCTTTGAAACAGATTGAATATGGGGGCATGAAAGGCAGTGAGGAGTCAAGAATAATACCCAGGTTGTGAAGCTAGTGGACTGGGAGGATAGTGTTGTCTTCAGTAGTTATGTGGAAGTTTAGGGGAAAAGATAATAAGCTCAGGTTTAGACATGCTTAGTTTAAGATATCTTCTGGACATCCAATTTGAGATAAGCAGTTCAAGATGTAAGATTAGAGATTAGCAGAGAGGTTAGGGCAACAGGGGAAGACTTAAGCATAGAGATGATAATTAAATCTATGAGAACTGATGAGATCAAGTAGAGATAGAAGAGAAGAGGGCAGGGACTGTTTGCTTTTGTCTTTGTATACCTTGAACTTATCACAGGCATTGACACTAGTAAGTGCTTTAAAATGTTTATTAATTGATCGAATATTTTATTGATTAATCCTCTAGATGAAAACGGGAAATTTTGGAAAAGGAAGAGTTTAAAAGGACAGAAGATGGACAGCTCCTCTGCAACATGGAATCTTGTGATATTGTCTCAGAGAGGGAGGTTGAGACTTCACAGGGTTACACAAACAATATATGAGAGAGGTGAAACTTAAACCCAAGATTTCCTGACTTTGATTTTCTGTATATTGTATCAAGCCACTGCTCCGTAGGTGTTTTGTAGGGATATTAGAGGGGATTCTTATTCAGCTTCAGGTTGGATTGATGGGCCTCTAAGTTCTCTTCCAAGCCTAGTATAGCATCTGGCTCATTTCCTCAACTAGTTCACCAGGACTAGTGGGTTGCATCCAAAGACAGAGTCTGGTGACTGTTCCCTGAGAGTTCTATTATCAGGTAACCCTGAGTGTCTGGCATTTCTAACACTATTGCTCAAGAGCTTCTATCAGTAACCTTCCCATAAAATTGATCAACCAGTCAACATCAGTTTATTGCTCTTCGGCCACCCAGCAGTTCATAGAAATCTTCCTCACTAGAAAGCAAATTGGAGGGAGGGAGGGTGAGAGAGAGACAGAGAGAGAGACAGAGAGACAGAGAGACAGAGAGAGAGAGAGAGAGAGAGAGAGAGAGAGAGAGAGAGAAGA